>JALBZZ010000056.1:0-82235 GCA_038051095.1 Globisporangium irregulare
TTTTGGAAAGGGTATGAATTTTTGGCAGTGTAACTTATTGGGAGTGACATCTGTACTGATACTTCAGGAACATATGGCCAAATTCAGGAAAATAATACCTTCTCAACTTAATGTTCACAAAAATAATTGCTCGTCGCGAGTGGTCAAAACCAAGGCGGTGCGATATCGGTAATCTGGTAAAAAGCTCATAATTACCGGTATTTTCTATTTGAGTTCGGTAGACTATAAATCGGGATTTTGATATGTTCGACTGCATAGTGGAACCAACATGTTCGTTGATGTCGCCCGTCCGTGATATTCTGTCGGTATTTGACCACATTTAAGTGGTATCACGAAATATGGGATTCAATTTGAAGAGGGAATATAATTTAGGACAGTTGCATCAGGACAACAGAGCATGGAAGTGACGGTGGTCATCAGCGTGCTCATGAACTTGACCTTCTTCTTCATGTTCACGGGCTTTAAGTGGCTATACGCGACCACGCCGCAGCGCTACCTGGTGGCGGTGTTCGTGGCGCTGGTGTTCGTGGACTGCTCGGTGATGCCGGTGTGGGACGAGGAGACGCGCACGTACAGCGGCGGCGGCTCGGAGCTGGTCTGTCAGCTGGTGACGAACACGCCCGTGAGCATCAATCACCACGGTGAAGGAGTACATGGAGGACGAGTTCAACATGAAGCACAACGACATCTGGTCCAACTTTGGCTACATCTTCGTGGCGATCATCCCGGTACCGACGGTACTCGAAAAATCTAGACGAATAGCGCTGCAACGTCTGGAAGTTTTCGTAAGGTGGTTGCTGGGCGTCGTCCAAATCTTGTAGCGTGAAGCTGGGCCACCTAACCTGTTCGCTTTCTTGGACCTCGGACGACTGCGATCGACTAACACTCCTACTATATTAACCTGTGTCACCTGTGTCACCCGTGTCTCTGAATTTGCTTTCTCTCCATGTTGTTGTTAGCACCGAGTTGGCCACAAAGGGGACCTCCCTCTCCCCCTTGACTGCTATCACTGGTTCTGATCGGAAACTGTCGAAAGCGTGTGCATTTGGATCTTCATCGTATCGCTCTATGCTCTGTATTCTGAGTGCTGCGAGGGCCTTCAACAGGTATTCATCGTGACGCTGATAGTTTAGAATGATGCTATGGAAATTGTACTTCACATTCTAATTTGCTGGATTGTGTGGGGCGGACCGTCATTTGTGAACCGGTTTCTCTCCTCAAAAAGGAGGAGGAGGTAGAGGGAGGAGAACTGTCTTCTTCTCTCTTTTGGAGTTGCTCAATTGGGGAATTGTGGGGTTTCATACTTGAGGTTTCTGAATCAGGGGAAGGGGGGCGCCTGCACAACTCAAGGCAAGGCAAGCAAGGCGAGCGAGCGCAAGAAAAGAAACAAAACAAAAGCGAGACGAGGGGAAAGCAGCAGCAAACGCGGCAGCCATGGGTACGTGACCACGAGGTGTATGCGTGTGTATGGGAGGGAGGGACCTCGCATGCGTGTGCATGCGTAAAGGAACACGAGTATGTGGTTGTATGTGCGTGTGCGCGTGGGTCTCCTCCCTGCTTTCTCTCTGCTGGTGATGACGAATTGAGCCGCTTGAACATGACCATGGAACGATCCTGGGGAGATGAGAGCAGTGGTGGTGCTTGGGGGACTATGAGGGCATGGTTATGATAATGTTACATGCTAATGTTGTTTGTGTATGCATGTACGTGCGAATCGTGTTTGTTAGCAGCAGAAGACGAAGTGTACCCGATTGCGCTTCTCACGGAGGAGTTGAAGAGCGATGAAGTGGAGACGCGCATCAAGGCGATGCGACGCCTGAGAACCGTCGCGCAGGCGCTCGGCGCGGACCGCACGCGCTCGGAGTTACTGCCGTTCCTTCAAGGTAAAGAGCCTGCTTGGATCCACTAGGGTGGCTTCGTTTGATATCAAGCACAAAGCCGCTCACCCGATTTGCTGTTGTTTCGAACCATGCGCAGAGGCGACGGAGGACGAAGACGAGGTGCTGGTCGCGCTCGCGGAGGAGCTCGGAGGGTTCGTGGAGCTTGTTGGCGGTGCGCCGCACGCTGCCGTGCTCGTCGAGCCGCTTGAAGTACTTGCTGGCGTGGAAGAAACCGTTGTTCGCGATCGGGTACGCAGCGCTTGCTGAGGAGCATCGTGATGGTGGAGCTGAGCTTGTATGGATGGAAGACTAAACTGTCGACTTGTATGTTTGCTAGGCTGTCGAATCCCTGCAAAAGGTGGCGGCTGTCGTACCAAACGCGGGCGATGTGTTCGTGCCGCTCGTGAAGAAGCTCACGGAAGGAGACTGGTTCACGTCGCGCGTGTCGGCCTGCTCGCTCTTCGCGGCGGTATACCAGAAGCTCACTGAGCCGGGACGCAAGAAGGAACTCCGCGAGTACGTGCTGACCTGTTCATGGGTCTTAAATGGAAGATTGTCGTCGACTAACTCGTGTTCTTTGCTTTGTGATACGAATATACCAGTTTCTTCCAGCTGCTCTGCAATGACGACACCCCGATGGTTCGTCGCGCTGCGGCCTCGAACATTGGAGTACGTCCTTGATACGATGGTGAAGTTTTGGACTTGAGAGTCGTCGGAGGCATAATACTGACTGTGGCTGGATGGTATGATTGGAACGATGTGCAGAAATTCGCGGCGACCTTAGAGAAAGAGCACCTCAGTGGACTGGTGCTGCCTTTGTTCCGCGCGTTGACCACGGACGACCAGGACAGCGTTCGGCTCTTGGCCATTGAGAACTGCGCTGCGATCGCGCAACTGCTCTCCCCAGAAGAGAACGTGCAGCACATCCTCCCGATGGTGCGCTCGTCGGTCGAGGATCGCTCGTGGCGCGTGCGTTTCAGCGTCGCGAAGGATTTCTTCCCAGTGAGTAGCGGACTTTTTTCATTGCGATGTTCGTGTTGAGCACCGTTGCTTGTGTTTCTAACGTTCGTGCTGTGGTTGACTGTGTGTGCAGCTTTCTCGCGCCATGGGATCCCAAATCACAGAATCGGAACTCCTCACTTGCTTCACCAACTTGCTGCAGGTATTGAATCAAAACCGAACTCAACTGCGGGCAAATATCATCAAAATACTAACATTCTCTATGTGTAATTCCAGGATGCCGAAGCTGAAGTCCGTGCTGCGTCTGCCAAGAACTTGTCGGGCTACATCACAATCGTCAAGAGTGAGCTGTTCTCGAGCGAGATCCTCCCGCTGCTTTCGACACTGTCCCAGGATACGGCTCCAAACGTCCGAAGTGCGTACTCCTTTTGGAGAATGATATCGACTGGCTTGTCATTTATTTTGTGCGATCCTTTGCTAACAACGTTGTGCGTACACTTGATTTTCCAGCTGCTGTGTCGATTGCCATCATGGAACTTGCGCCAAAGCTCGGCGAAGCGACCTCGAAGTCGACTCTTGCGCCGCTCTTGCTGCTCTTCCTTCGCGATGAGATCGTGGACGTGCGCCTCAACATTCTGAAGCGCATGGAGTATCTCGCGCAGTGGATGTCATCTTTCGAAGCGATCTTGCTTCCAGCGATCGCGGATCTCGCGAGAGACTTGCAGTGGCGCGTGCGTGAAGCTGTGATCCTCTCGATTCCAGCTCTTGCCGGCAGCCTCGTACGTAGCATTTGCTCATGCGTTGCTTGTATACATTGTGCAGCTCTAACAAACGACGTTTGCGCTCAATGTGTTTACAGGGAAGCCAATACTTCCAAGACCACCTGTTGGAAATCTACATGAGCTCGTTCACGGACATGGTCGGCGAAGTGCGCCTCAGCGCGACGAAGATCCTTCCTCAATTGCTTGAGACCGTGGGGAGCGAGTACATCCTCCACAACATCCTCCCTCGACTGGTGCAGACTTTTGACCGCTCAGTGATTTACCAGGAGCGTGTGAACGTGCTGCACGGCTTGAAGCAGCTCGCGACTGAGAAGGCATCGGGCGAGTTACTGACGAGCATGCTTTCCCTGGCGGTGCGCGGCGCTCGCGACAAGATCCCAAACGTTAGATTCGTGGCCTCGATGACGCTAGAGCAACTGTGCAAGTACTCGGACGCGTCTATCGTATCGACCCAAGTCAGGTATGTGATGCACATACGATTCCGATGCTCAGTGCCTTGAAACTCAGCCAACCACTCACCCTTTTGTTGTTACTCTCTCTTTTTTACAGACCTTGCCTCTCGGAATTAGTGAACGACACGGATGCCGACGTCAAGTACTACTCGAGTCTCGCGATGGACGCCGTGCAGGGCTAAGAGCAAAATCCTATGAACCTCTTGTTATTCCCTTTCCCCGCACACACCCACTCATCTCTCCTTTTTCTTTCTCGCACTAGAATATAGTTTGTCAAGAGGCTGTACATGGAACGCATTGTTGTGTTTGTTGTATTTTCCATCCTTCCCTGCTCTATTTGGGTTGTTATGCCGTCAGTCGATTTGGCTGAGAATGTGTTCTTACGACTTGCCTGAAGTGCATCCTACCTGCATCACTAGGTCATCAAGACAACGTACAGCGCTGCGGTTGTAGGTCTCCGAATGAGCCAATGAGCTTCGTGGTCTATCAGACAACCAACTGCGTTCTGTAGGCAACGACGCTTGTGTTTACAACAGCGGGAGCGCGATGATCTGCAGGAAGTAGTGGTGCCAGCGGTTGTCGTTCGTGAGCTCCGGGTGGAACGCCGTCACGAGAATGTTGTTCTACAGTATCAAAGCAAACATGTCAAGTCACATATTAGCTTCAACAAGCAAATCAACGCCATCCATGGCTGGGCGGGTGCATGGTGCACATGTTACCTTGCGAGCCGCGATGATGACATCCGTTGGGTCAGAGCCGTCTGCTGGCTTGGCGGCGTGGATGCGGGAGAGCTCTTCGATGGATTCGCCCACAGAGATGATCGCTGGCGCGCGGATGAACACGGCGTTGTATGGCTCCGCGTTGAAACCTGGCGGGCCTTCCACCGCCAGCTCGAACGAGCGCACTTGAGCGCCAAAAAAGTTGCGCGACACCTCGACGTCAATGCCGCCGATCAGTGTTTGACCACCCTGTTTTGTTTTGAGAGCAGAGCTCTGTCAGTCAGTGTTCATCCATGTGCAATTAAATCAACCCATACAGCTACAGCAATTGCGCTCACCTCTTCGGCGTGCTTGGCAGATTGCGCGAGCATGATCATGCCGGCACACGTGCCCCAGATCGGACGCTGATCCGCCACCCACTTCTTCAGTGGATCGATGAGTCCCCAGCGGGTCGCAACCTTGCCGATTGTCGTGCTCTCGCCGCCCGGCAGCACGAGCGCATCAGCGTCCGCGAGCTGCTCTGGGAGTCGCACCGCGAACGCGCGCACGCTGACCGCTTGTCCGTCTGCGTTCGTGAGCTGCACCGAGTGCAGCATGTTGATGTGCTCCTCGAACGCGCCCTGCAGCGCCAGCACGCCCACGCGGATCTCGGTCTTGGCCATTGCTCTTGATTGTTGGTGATAAGCTTGTTACTCTGTGGTTGCTGCTGGTGGTGCTTTCTAAAGTGTTCTTTCGTGGCAGGAATGACACTCGTCCAATCTGAGCTGCTGGTCATCACGCCAGATCGTACTTAGCAGAGCTCAAACCAGAAGTGGTACGCTTGAATTCGTACTTTGAAGGCGCAGTAGAGTACCCTCTGGGTTTTCGCTCAAGCTCGGATGATAATTGCTTGCGCACAAGTCATAATGGCGTCCGAAGCGCATCTGCGTGCGCAGTACGAGGTGCGGCGGCGGCCCGTCTTCCTTGTTCAATTACCTTGCTGTGGTGGATCTAACACAGTCATTTAATCCCTATGTATATGTTCATGTGATTGCGCACCAGGCACTGGGCAAGGAGAACCGGCTGCTAAAGCACAGCGTCGAGAAGCTCGAGCGCGAGAACCACGACCTCAAGCGCTCCGTCTACGAGCTCACACTCAAGTACGTCCTTAGCATCTGCTATTAGTGGATGTGCGTATACATGCTTATGCAGGTGTTGTACCCCTCTCTCTTTACACAGACTGGACTCGGTGCAGAATACTTCTTTTTCGAGCCGCCACGGCGGCCATGGCGCTTCGTCCTCGTCGTCGACATCAGCGTCGGGTCCGTCTGCGTTAGCGTCCGAGCCTTTCCAGATCAACGATCTGCTCTCGACGCCCAAGCCCCAGAACGGAGACGAAGCGACCGACTACGACCGCCACGCGAACTCGCTACACGGCACCAAGGCGGACGAGTACGACGACGACGGCCGCGTGCTCTTCCAGAAGTCGGAGCTACGTGCGCACACAGGGGCCGTGTACACGGCCAAGTTTTCGCCCTGCGGCCGCCTGCTCGCGTCCGGGTCGCTCGACACGAAAGTGCTGCTCTGGGACGTCACGACCAAGTTCAACCAGCAGCAGCTTGCGTCGCTCGCGCAGCACTCGCAGCTGGTCATCGACGTCAGGTGAGCCAGCATCATATCGATCATATCTGGTGTATTTTATTTGACTGAGTGCTCACATGATATCGCCGCGTGCTAATTGTCTCCCTTCGTGTGCAATTACAGCTGGTCGGATGACAGCTCGTCGCTTGTGTCGGCGTCCTACGACCATACGGTGAAGCTCTGGGACGTCGAGAAGAGCCAGCTTGTCAACAGCTCCGAAGTACCGGGGCTCGTGCAGTGCGTCTCCTTCAACATGGCAGGTTCGTGTGGATGGATGGATGGATGGACGGTCTATCATGTTGCTTATGTTGTTATGGTGGTAAGTTCAGTCCGTTGTGACAAATGCTTACCGGTCACCTGTGAAATGTGATCTGCTTTTTTGTATGTACCTTTTAATCAGATAACAACCAGTACTTCTTCGGCACGAGCAAGAGCTGCATACACCAAGTGGACTCGCGTGCAGAAGTTGTGCGGTGCGATCACTGGATGTGCCATCATTGAGGAATCGTGACGGCGAGCTAACTGGCAGTGTTCTTTACATTGTTGCGACTGTGAACAGGACGTGGCAGAATGACGCGATGGTGAATTCGCTGTACGTATCTCCGGATGGGCAATTCATCATCACCGGCGACAGCAAGGTGCGAAACGAAGCTTTTGGCAACTTGTTGTATTGCTAGCTTGCTGGTTTACGCGCTGACCCTTCCGCCATCTAATGCAACCAAATAGGGCATGATCAAAACATGGGACGTCCGCATGGACGCGTGCATTGAGGACATCTCGAAGCTGAACGACTCGGGCCATCATGCGATCTCGCACATTCACGCATCGCCTCCAGTGGACGGCCGACGAGGCGACGAAGACGGACGATTCCTCGCGGCGAACAGCTACGACAACATCCTGCGTGTGTACGACCGGCGCTCGAAGCTCATCAGCAGCTCACACGGTCAGGAGCAAATGCAGCTCTCGTTCTTCGTCACGGGCCACAAGAACAAGAACTGGCCGATCAAGAGCTCGTTCTTCCGCGGCGAGGGCTACAAGTACAAGTTGATGCTGCCGAGCAACCGCCACACGCAGCGCAAGCTCACGGACGGCGACGGCGAGGACTTCCAGGACACGTGAGTGGACCCGCCTATCCTATTGCCTCTGGACCATGCTCCATCACTAACGATAGATACTCTTTTCCTTCCACTGTGTTTGTGCAGGGATCGGCCGGACACAACACAAGAGACGCTGCTGCTGGCGACCGGAAGCGCGGATAACAAGATCTACTTGCACGACGTGAGCCTCAAGCACCCGAACGCGCGGCCGGCGCCGTACCTCATTCAGAAGATCGACGCGCATAACGACCGCGTCTACTGTGTGGATTTCCACCCGACCGAGCCCATTCTGGCATCCGCGTCGGCAGACTTCTCGGTCAAGATCTGGCTGCCGCGCTCACCCGCACGTCTGCCCAAGCCCAAGAGCTAGCCTATCAGAGTAAGCTGAGAACCTGAGAGAAACGATGGGATGTTGTGAAAGATGTATTTTTCATCAATTCCAAATGACCGAGGCTAGACAGTTGGTGGATGTAAGTTCTTTTCCTCTTCTTCCTTCATTCCTACCAGGTACTCATATAAGTACACAAACGAACGCTCTTCTCTCTTCATCTTTCCTTCACCTCAACAGCTATGCGCAGCTAGTTGGTCTTGAGGCACTTGTCGAGCGCCGAGAACTCGGAGAAGAACGCGGTGAACCACGTCATGGCCTTCTCCAGGTCCTCCGTGCCGCACATCTCGCGGATGCTGTGCATACTCAGCTGCGCGAGCCCCACGTCGATCGTGCGGATGCCTGTGCTGGTCGCGAGGATCGGACCGATGGTCGAACCGCAGCCCGTATCCTGGCGCACGACGAACTCCTGGATATCCACATTGTGGCGGCGCGCGAGCTCCTTGAGCAAGAACGCTGACTCGCCCGTGGTCGCGTAGCGCTCGTTCGCGTTGTACTTGATCACGGGACCGGCGTGCAGCGCCGGGCGGTGGTTCAGTTCGTGCTTCTCCGAGTAGTTCGGGTGCACGCCGTGCGCCATGTCCGCCGACACGAGGAAGCTCTTGCGCGCCGCCGCCGCGCACAACTCGCCCTGCGCGATACGCTCACTGACCGACTGCAAGAAGTTGGAGCCGGCGCCCATGAGCGAGTCCGAGCCCACCTCTTCGTTGTCGAAGAGTGCCACCACACGCACGTTCTCGTCGTCGCTCAAATTGCTCAGCGATGAGATGAGCGACTGCGTCGAGAGCCACGAGCAGCAGAGGTTATCGAGGCGTGGCGCGAAGATGAACTCGTCCAGCACGCCGCCGACGTTGCCGCCCTGGGTGTCGAAGAGGCAGAGCTCAAAGTCGCAAATCTGGTCCACCGTGATGTCGAGCTCCTTGGCGATCAACTGCAGCAGCACCGACGTGTGCTTGGACTTTGGCTTGTCCTTGTCGTCACCACCAGTCGTGGTCTCCAGCTGCGCGCGCGCCGCCGTGGCGATCACGGGGCGCAGGTGCGTCTCCTTGTTGAACGAGAAGCCCTGGCTCACCTCGCGGTCCAGGTGAATCGCGAGCGTCGGGATGCGCATGATCGGCTTGTTCACAAGCAGCAGACGCGAGCGGAAGCTCGAGTCGCTCTCGCGCACGATCACACGGCCGGCGATGCCCAGGTCGCGGTCGAACCACGTGTGGAAAAGCCCGCCGCCGTAGCACTCGACGCCCACCTGGAGCCATCCCTGGGACTCCAGGTTCGAGATCGGCTTGACCTTCAAGCACGGGCTGTCCGTGTGTGCGCCGATGATGTGGAAGCCGTTGCCGCGCTCATACTTGCCGCCGACAGCGAAAGCGATCTATAGATAGATAGACAGCGACGTACACACGACCGATTGGCGTTAGAAAAGTCGCACCATTACGCGCAACAGAAGAGGGAAACAGGTACGTACGATGGCAGACTGGTTGCGGGTGACGTAGTATTTGCCGCCAGGGTGAATCGCATCCTTCCACGACTCTTCTTCGCGGAGCGGCTTGAAGCCCGCGGCGCTGAGCGTCTGGATGGTCTCGTGCACCGCGTGGAATGGCGACGGACTCTTGTTGATGAAGCTGAGGAACGCTGTAAGAAACACCACCAGAATCACACACACACACGCATACACAGAAAGAAAAAGGCTCGAAGCGTCAAACGATCTGGCGGTGCAACGAGGGGGAGAGGGGGGCGTCTGCGCACACATTGGCACAGTCACTACATCATACAGAGAGCAGTGTATGGGACGCACCAGAAACGGTCTGCGGGGTAGTCTTCGAGAGCGCGAGCTTCACCATATTGGCTTCTTTGGATTGCGTGCGAGTGGGGTCGGGCGAGGATCGGGATGGAGCTCTTCGGGAGGAAATTGCGGAATGATCGATCCACACATCTCCATCCGAGAATAAAAACAACAGACGAATTCCCCCCGTCCGCTCTTGGATCCGCTTTTGATAAGTACAGTGAAAATCGTTTATAGGGATGTCTAGTATAAGAGGCACCTGGTATTTAAGAAACATCGAATGGTGCTATAGTGATTCTCGAGAACTTACTTCACAAGTACGAAGTAGCTTCCGCTTCGAGCATTCAACTGTACATTTTATATCTATTTGGATGTGCGAGTTGCACAAAGGACTGTACGTTGTTGCTAAAGACAGATCCCTTTGTTGCCGCATTTATTCCTCAAACACCCTGCTCGTGTCCAGAATATTAGAACACTGTATCATTAAACGAGCAAGAATCATACACGCACTTGCCAAACCTTAGCGAGCAATCATGCGTTGACGCCCCAGGGTTCTTAGATGCAGTCATAAAAATTGTACGGTTTTACTAGAGCGCCGCACTTTGGTTGTCGCCTGAGTAATGAGTCCCTACTTCGCATGACATACGCAGCTTTGCGCATTTAACTGCAAGCCACAACGGGCTGATTGGTATGTACAAGAATGTGCTTTAAATGCTGTTTCTTGGACGCGAAGATTGCGAAAACCCTGATGACCACTACATGCGAATTTAATTGTACACCCCGCAACTTCAAGTGTAGGTTAAGGGGTACGCTTATCCACTCATCAAAGGACAAGTTTTGATTGGGTGCAGGGAAAGTACGATTCGAAAAGCACACACGTAGACGAATTTGACTGGAAGGGGGTCAACTTTCCCAGCTGCCACGCAGACAGCCAGCCAGCTGGCTGTGCCGACAGATTGCTGCGCGTTTGAAGAGCTCGGAGAGCCACAGTTTTAGACAAAGAGTTGTTTATTTCTGAGAGCGAGGTTGTACAACACGCAAACTGCAACTTGATGACAATTGGGAAGGAGAGAGGATCTCGGTCGTCTACGTGCATACGTGCCTAGAGAGGGATGTTGCCGTGCTTCTTCCACGGGTTCTCCAGTTTCTTGGACTCAAGCACGTCGAGGTCCTCGCAGATGTGGCGGCGCGTGTTGGTTGGCTCGATGATGTCGTCCACGAATCCGCGTTGAGCAGCGACCTGCAGAAGGCACGCAAAAAAACAAAACAGACACTGTTAGACGCCGTGTTTCTCGTGGACCACGACGAATGAGTGCCATGTACCATTGGATTGGCGAACTTGCGCTCGTAGTCAGCAGTGTTCTCTTCGACGTTCTGGCCGCGGAAGATGATCTCGACAGCACCCTTCGCTCCCATCACAGCGATCTCAGCCGATGGCCAACTGCAGTCGCAATAAATCAACACACACGACGATTAGACTAGTCTCTACAGCTCACAATATTTCGGTCAGTAAGTAAGCAAACAAACAAACGGTACGTACGCATAGTTGATGTCGCCACGCAGGTGCTTGGAGCTCATGACATCGTACGCACCACCGTACGCCTTGCGCGTGATGATCGTGATCTTTGGCACTGTCGCTTCAGCGTACGCGTACAGCAGCTTCGCGCCGTGTCGGATGATACCACCGTACTCTTGGTCGACACCAGGCAAGAAACCTGGCACATCCACCAGCGTCACAATTGGGATGTTGAACGCATCGCAGAAACGCACGAAGCGGGCGGCCTTGACAGACGAGTTGATGTCCAAGCAGCCGGCAAGCTCGATTGGCTGGTTCGCAACGATGCCGACCACGCGTCCTTCCATACGACCGAAGCCAATAATCATGTTCTTGGCGTAGTCAGGCATGATCTCGAAAAAGTCAAACGAGTCGACCAACTGGTGGATGATGTCCTTCATGTTGTATGGGACGTTCGGGTCTGGAGGCACGATGCTTTCGAGCGTTGGCACTGGGCGGTAGCGGTCGTCATCAGACTTGCGCACTGGTGCTTTTTCTGCATATTCATGAAGGATAGACACAGGATGAACCATTCAGCTCTTGTGCTTCTAGCGATTCTAACATCAACCGAATAGAAATAACAATAACAAACCTTTGTTGTTCAACGGCAAGAAGTCAAAGAAGCGACGCATCTCGCGAATGGCCTCGACATCATTGTCAAACGCGCAGTGAGCGACACCCGAAGTCTTCGTGTGGGTGCCAGCACCACCTAACTCCTCCTGCGTCACTTCTTCATTTGTCACAGTCTTCACGACGTCAGGGCCGGTCACGAACATGTACGACGAGTCTCGGGACATGAAGATGTAGTCTGTCATCGCTGGAGAGTACACCGCACCACCAGCGCACGGTCCCATCACCATGGTCAATTGCGGAATGACACCCGACGCGAGCACGTTCAGCTGAAAAATGTCGGCGTAGCCGGCGAGCGACGCCACACCTTCTTGGATACGAGCACCACCAGAATCATTGAGTCCGATCACTGGGGCTCCCAGCTGCATCGCTTGGTTCATGATCTTGACGATCTTCTCGGCGTAGGTTTCCGACAGACTGCCACCGAACACGGTGAAATCCTGGCTGAACACAAACGTGAGACGGCCGTTGATCAGTCCGCGGCCGGTGATGACACCATCGCCAGGGAACTGCTGCTTGTCCATGCCAAAATCCGAGCAGCGGTGCGACTTCAGCATGTCGTATTCGCGGAAAGAGCCCTGGTCGAGGAGCAGCTCGATGCGCTCGCGCGCGGTCAGCTTGCCTTTTTCGTGCTGCTTGGCCGTGCGCTTCGCGCCGCCTCCTTCCAGCGCCTGCAGTCTCGCGTCTTCCAGTTCCTTCTTGAACGCTAGCTTGCGCGCAGCAGGCGTGACGATAGCGGATGTCGCAACACTCATCCATCGCGCTTGGAGCAACTGCACACACATATACATATGAGGAAAGATACATACGCGTTAGTTAGCCACACAAAGGAAGGCATCAGTCGCCACGATCCAGCTGCACATCATAACGGCGTACCGCGTTGTTGGGCTGCTGCATGCGCTGCAGAAGCGCCGGCACGTGCTTGCGCATCGAGAGGGAGCGCGACATGGTGTGGTGGCGGCAAGCGGGCGAATAGATCTGGAAGAAGCGAAAGAAGTCAAGCAATGCGGGGCTCGCGTTGCGTTTCTGAGAGTGACATTGAATCTGGAGCTGTGGCGCGCGCCAAGTTCAACTCCAGGCCAAAGAACCCGCGCCACCATAATCGCTTGGAACGACGATGCGCTCGTGGAGTGGTCCACCTCACGACCAAACACTGCAAAAGAGCCAAGCCACCACCGCTGCATCATCGAGTTGTGATTGGGTCGAGCTTGGCACTACTTGGCAGGCTATTAAAAGCAGATAAAATAAAGTCAAGCACTGGGCTTTTCTACGTAGAATACAAACCTTCTTTATTAATTCGTCAATATTGTTTACCTTTGAATAAGGACTTAAATTGATTTGGCTTGATTTACCTGGCGGGTGGGCTTTTTGTGGAAAAAGCTAAATCAGACCCATCTCGACAAAACCCGCTGAAGTCGGAGTGATGGTCGACAGGACACTCGAAAAGGTGCAGAGTTGTTGATTCCGCATTCTTCTCGATCAAGCCGTAACGACGCCCAAGCAGATAGGGATCGCGAGCGAGCGCCGCTCATTTGCACGAGGCCAAAAACTAAGCGGAAACAAGCTCAATTGGGCACACGAACTTCGGCTTCACGATGATGGCGACGCGTTGTGCACTTCTTGCACTCACTGGCACGGCAACACCTCGCTCACAGAGCACTTTCAAGATGATGTGCCGACAGAATCATCTACCGACGCGTATGGTCATCAGCATTACATAGCAAGGAGAGTGGCGCGGTCAGGAACAAAATATAGGGCGAATGACGAGAGCGCACTGGAGATTAACATAGGTCGAACAAGTGCAGCTGGTTGCCGCTTCATTCACACAAAATGTCTTCTCCACAGTTCGCAAATGGTGCGTGGGTATACGGTAAGCTGACATGATTTCGACAACACATGAGCAAGTGAAGGATTGTCTACTTCATCCTCTTTGGTGCTTTGTCTGATGCCTGGGAGCTCATGTGCATACTCATCCTTTTGGCTTTCTGGTGTTTGTGTGGTAGATGAGTTACTTTCAGAAGACGAAACGAGCATCGGACCGATCATTGTGCATCGAGAACAGGAAATGACTTGTGGGCAGACCGCTGTAGCAACAAATGGCTGCAAGAATCGAGATGTGGATGTCTGTGGCTCTTGTGCACGGCCCGATCGCGCCTTCTATGGCTCACTTGACACACGTGTGTGCAAAAATTCGTGAAGCGGAGCAGAGTATCAATCAGCATCCAAGGTATCCGATTTTTCAGAAGCAACCTCCGAATACTTGGGTGTGATTTTTGACTTCGACAATATACTGATCGAAGAATACCTTTAGGGGAGTGATCTTCGACTTGACTGTGAGACGCGCTAAGCTTGATGCTATTCTCATAAAAGGTAGAGCATGGTCACTGTGCCAGAACGACGCGCTTGCGCCGCTTCTTCTCGTTCACCTTGGCCTCCAGCTCTTCCTGCTCGCGCACGGTGATTTTGTGCGCCGCCTTATCCATCCAGCCGCTCGTGCGCGTCTGCCAGCTCTTCTCGCGCAGCCGCAACACGTTCATGGCCTCCTTGCGGATGCTCAGCAGGCGGTGCTGTGCGAGCGCGCGCCGGTTCTGGATCGCGCTCTCGGTCAGCGCAAGTTTGCGCTCGAACGCGTCCTTCTTCTGCTTCTCTTTATCGGCCGCGGTCGCGACGATCTTCTTGATCTCCGCGACGCGGTCTTCCTCCATCTTCTGCAGGTACGCACGATGCTCGTTTACGAGCACCGTGGTGAGCGATCCCTCGTCCCGCGCGAGCTTCTGCATCTCAGCGAACTCGACCTCTTTCTTCTTGTGCAGCGCCAGCAGCTCCAGCTCGCGAGCCTCGGCGCGCTTCTTGGTCTCGTCGCTCTCGCGCTCGAGGATCTGCTGGAACGCGCGGATTTCCACATCCATCACGTCGTGCTTCTCCTTCTCGAACGCGTCGAAGTCGCGCTGCGTCTGGCTCATCTTGATCGCCATGTCTTTGTCAGTGTGCAGCTGCTCAGCATGAAGCTCTTTGCCTTCTTCGATTAGCCGTACGCCGTCCAGCCGTAGCTCCTTACCGTAGAACCAGTCGTCGACCTCGAGCAGCTTGTCGCTCATCTCGCCCAGTTTGCTGCGCATCTGCGCGGCTAGGTCGCAGAACACAACGTACCGCGTGTCTCGCGCCTGCCAGATCCACTTGATCGCGATCGCGCGCGACGCCTCGTTCAGCGACAGCTTCCAGTGCTTGGATGGGTCCTCCTCGTCCGAGTCGACGTGCGCCTGCTTGCCCCGGCGCGCTTTCTTGGTGCGCATCTTCTTCGCGTACGTCTCCATCTCCTTGTGCGCGTGCTCGCGAGGGAATATGCCGCCGAGCCGCTTGCGCGCTGCGAGCAGCCACTTGGAAATCACACGGCCTTCAACCGACCTGCGGCCGACCACGAGCGGCTCGAACGCCACAGTCTCCTGGTCCTCTTCGTCGGACGAAAACTCATCGTCGCGCAGCTTGCGGGGGCCGGCCAGCGGCTGCTTGACGATGCGCGCGAGCCGCTTCTGCTGCAGCGCTGAGAGGCAGACGTTGCAGAGCGTGAGGTACGTCGCGTGCTTACGAAAGTACGCCTTCCATAGGTCACCGTCCATCTCTTGCTCGCCGAACTCGTCCTCGAAGCCGTAGATCAGGCGATCGATCGCCGCGTGGTCCTGCGCCGTCTGCTCGGCGTTCGCTAGGTCCACATGCATCGTGTAGCCGCCTTCCTCGCTCTTCTGGCACGCGAAGCACGCCGCCTGCTTGTTGTTGGCGATGATGCCCACGACCAGCTTGGCGAACACGCGCCGCTTCCTCGCGCGCGCGAGCCAGTAGAGCGCCAAGTCCCGTGACGCGCCGTCCACGGGCACGTTCGACCACTGGCGACGCATCTTCTCAAGCTCGTCCTCCGAGTCAGATGAGATGTCGGAGCGATCGCCATGCAGTCGCCGGCCCTCGCCCATGTTCATCAGCTCGTGATAGATGTCGCGCACGTACTCGGAATTGGGTCTACCGTCCTGGCCCTCGGTCGCAAGCGTGCGCGGCGTGAAGAGTTCCGCCAAGTGCTGCAGGATCCATGGCCGATTGCGCTCCATGAACCGGTGACGGAAGCGCTCCGAGTTGAGCGCCTGGAGCTCCAGGCGCTCGCGCTCCAGGTCCCTCTGCCGTCCGGCCCCGAGCATGAGCTTCGCGGCGATCTCGTCGTCCAGCGTGCCGTCCAGCTGCTTCTGCATCCACACGCCCAGTCGGTCACCGATGCGCATGCACGCGTTCTCGAGCGCTCGCGCAAACATGGTCACCACTAGCAGGATCACGACCGTGACCACGTCACCAAAGAGGTTGTACTGGTAGCGCAGGAACACGCTCGTGCCGTACATCGTGAGCAGGATGCCCATCGCGTAGATCGTCACGAGGAAGTAAAACTGCGACGAGATGCAAAGCAGATCCAGACTCTGGAACGCCGGGTGAATGCTCTCGTCCTTAGCGCCGTCACGCATCTGCCACCGGTGGTCGCGCGTGGCAAAGCGGTGCTTCTGGTACGAGACGTACTCGTAGATCTTCCACCCGTGCGCCAGCTCCAGCGTGTTGAGTTGGAACACACCCATGACCAGGTTGCTCGGGATGATGAAGAGCGAGAAGAGTGAGTAGTACATCAAGTCGGTCTGCTTCACGCCGTAGAGCTCGGGCATCTTGGTGTCTTCGCTGAAAACGACCTGAAACATGAGCAACACGGGCGTCAGGAACAGCTCGATGAACACAACGCAGTAGCCCGTCACGCCCTCGAGCACGGACTCGACACCTGCCGCCTGGTTGTCGATCTTCTCGCACACGCGGTGCCACTCGGCCTCGTCCAGTGCCTTCTGCTCGCGCGTACGGCGACGCCGCTTGCGCAGCTTGCGGTGCATCATGAGCTTCCACTTGGGCCACATGCCCCAGAGATGGCGCAACAGTGGCGCAAAGTACAGTCGCTCCATGAGCAAGAAGCTCAGGTTCACAAAGTAGAAGAGCGTGAAGCCAAGAAAGTCCGCCGAGCCCATCGCGATCATGCTCTCCGAGAGTGAGAGCACGATCACGAACGGCATCACGAGCAGTTTCTCAAAGAGGAAATTCTCGATCAAGATCTCCACGATGTTGCGCAGCACTTTGAACGCCACAAGGAACGTGTAGATATGGTCGGTGAACATGGACGAGTACGAGAACTCCCAGATGATGAGCAGCACGCCCATAAACGAGAGCGTGAGCAGCATCAGGTTCGCCTGCTTCCACCGGCGCGGCTCCCAAAATTCGTTCTCCTCGGGCTTCTCCTTCTCGTCCTCGACGTCGAACGGGTCGTCTGGTGCCGCGGCCATCTCCTTGTACGCGTTGTCTTCGTACTGCGGATCGAGGGTCTCCGGCACCATCAGCCGCGCGCCGAGCACCATCAGGTAGACCCCAGCGACGACCAAACTCACCCCGACGCGACCTTTCTTGTACTTTGTCACACGGTCCTGCGTGAGCGAGATCTGGTCGAGCCAGTCACCCGCGACGCCTTCAAAAGACACCGAATTCGGGTTCGTGAGTGGTGCACTCGACGAAAAGCTGTACCACCAGATGTAGATGAACGCGCACGTGACGAGGATTGGGATCACAGCCAGGAGGATGCCCACACACGGCGGGTATGCGATATTCTTGAGCAGGATCTTCATTCGGAACTTTGGTGGCTTCTTCATCTTTGTGAACAGCCGGTTGATGATCCAGATGATCATCTAGACAGTCGAAAAGCAAATATTAGCTTGCCATACAAATTCAAGTCCCAAGCATCATCATCACCATCATCACACATTTGGCATTAAGCGAATGCACGTACCCCTTGGATGATGCTCAAGATGCCGACGAGCGTGAAAAACACGAGGTAGACGTCCACTGTGAACTGGAAGAGGTTCATGAGCGCGAACCAGTCGAGCGGCTCCCAGGAGACCAGCAGCGAGTACTCGGAGGACGCCAGTTTGTTGGTCGCCTTGCTAATCGCACACGGGTAAATTTTCTTCTTCGCCATCTTGGCGATGATGTCTGTCGAGCGCGACACTGTGCAGAGCTGACCAAAGTTCACTTCTGCTTCCACGAGGCGCTTCGTGCCGGGCGTCATCTGGTAGTATGTTAGGTTCAGGTACACTTCCTGCGGAACCGCGAGCTGCAGTCCGGGGCTCTTGCCGACTACGAAAGCAAATACAAAACAGATAACATCAGAGTCAGTTTAGCTTAGCAGTGCCAGTATCTTTGTCGAGTTCTCTCTTTACCTGTGACTGCGATGAGGTTGTCGGTGCCGAGGTACGACGCGAAGGTGTCAGAGCGGCCCCACAACGGGTTGGCGCTCGCCTCCTGCCCTACGAAATCGTCCGGAGACGCTGGGTCCTTGGTCATGTAGAACAATGTCGTGCCAGTCGCGGCTTCGTACCATCGAGGTTTCTCTGCGCCACCTTCCAGGTTTTCCTCGTAGGCGCAAGAGAGACTGATACCTCGCTGTAGCGTCGCGAATGTAGTCTTCCCCGATGAGGACGTAGACTCAACCGTGTACTGGATAACGCACTTATCTGCGTTCGGTACGGTCTTCTTCTTCCACGGGTACTGGTTCACTTCGACCGTCTCGTCGTAGCTCACGTAGTCGCAGTCCGGATGGGACTCGAGCAGCTTTGCGATCCACATGTGCGAGTCAAAGCCCCGACACGATGAGAAGAACGGGAAGTAGGAGAGCGCGATGAACTCTGAGCCATCGAGTTTCTGCGACCACCACGTGTCTGAGTACACGATTGTCTCGCGGGCGTCCAATGTCGGGTACAGGTTGAAGTAGTCATTTGGCGCGACCACAGGCTTGGCCGTGGAATTGGCGCTGCTCACATTGCTGCTATCCGAGTTTGGTGACGATGCGAGCAGCATCCCCAGCGAGTTTTGCAGTTTGTTGCGGATGAACCCGTGTTTCGCGGGCAACGTCGGGTCACCGACCATGATGTCCGACATGCGGTCAATGAAAATCCGCTCTTCCACGTCGTACTCGTAGGTGAGTGTGCCGGCGATGCGTCGGCGCGACTCGGGCAGGTTCAACGGTAGCACCAGGTTGGAGTAGCTAGACTGGTCGATCACGGAGAAGAACGCGTTCATCGACGGTGTCGCGGGCGTGTAGTCGGCGCGCGAGGGTGTGAAAATGTTCAAATCAAACCGATCTTCCGTGAGCCCGTCTTCAAAGCCCTGCACGTAGAGCCCATGGAGCAGCTCGAGCGTGATCGTGAGCTCTGTGCGCTCTACCGCCGCGATGCTAAACTGAAGGTACCCGTGCTTGTTGTCCGGGTACCCCAGGTCCTGCGTGGTGCCCTCAAAGTACTGCGGCATCTCACGCCGTTCGCACGAACAGCAGCCTGGGACCACGGTGCTGACGTTCGCGCCGGTTGCGTCAGTCGTCGGGATACTTCTTTTTTCGCAGTAGAACGGCATCTGTTGGCACATGCCCTCGTCATTTTTCTCCTGCATGCATTGGGTGTACAGTGCTGTCGCTGTAGTGTTGTCATTGTCTGGGTACGAGCAAATCGGCGGGATGCTCTTTAATTCACACTTGTAGCGCGGCGGGCATGGCTTGCAGTTGGTGTACACGGAGATCTGATAGTGGTCCTTGTACGTGATGTTTGTGGATATCTGCGTCGTGTTGATCGTAATCGTCGCGACCTCGAGCGGCTGCAGGAGGATGCTGCCGATGCCTTTGTTCATGCCCGAGAGCGCTTGGTAGTCCGATCCGTTGATCAAGCGGGGATGCGAGAGGGGAATTGGCGTGAGCCGCTGGAGGATCTCCGAGCCCGTTTTCAGGCAGTAGTAGATATCGTCCGAGCCGATCGAAGACGTTGTGCCATTGGGACATTTGAAAAGTTTCGAGCACGCGCAGGTGTCAAGACGGAGGAGTTCCTCATTCGTACCAGGCACAAACCCAACCATCGCCGGGGTCTCTTCTCCGAAGTGTTCCACCACGTCGATCGCGTGGTTGAGATCGTAGAGAAACGGGTCCACGTCTGTTCGTATCGACGGGATTTCGCTCACATGAGCCTGGTATTTGATGGTGACCAAGGTTTTCAGTGCCGAGTAGGACGTCACGCTTGCTGAGTCTGTCCACGTCAACTGGAACTGCAGGCCAGCGCCACTGATCTGCTGACTCAAGTCGATGAACCCGCTCGCACTCTCAGCGGAGGCAAAACGGCACACTTGCTTGGATAGGTGAGCAGTTTTCCATCCGTACAGGTTCGGGTCGTAGATCGTCGGATCTGCCACTGACGGCGTCGCTGTGCACTTCCAGAGCTGGAACACGCGCTGCACGACCTTCACCTGAGCCACGCAGTCGCAGTCATCGCGTCGGATCGCGAGCTCAACGTGGCGCCACTTATGGTCTCGTGCGCACTTGAGGTCGTGCTGGATCGCGCGGTTTACCAGCACAACGCTGGAATCGTCGTTGCCGTCAATCTCAGAGCGATGCACTCGGTGGAAAATCGCCTTGAGGTCATCGTCAATGCCGTTGAAGCAATGCATGTCGTGCGCCGAGACGATGCGAATGTCGCCGTCAGCGATATATTTTGTGTAGTTCATGTACAGGAACGGATTCGCCTCGTCGATTGTGAGACGGCGGCGCATTGCATCGTTCGCAATGTATCCGAGGTACGGATTCACCGTCCCCGTGGGGCAAAAGTAGCCAGCAGGACACACGCTTTGGTCCTTCTGCGACTCGGCCGTGCCTTCTCCGCAGAACTTTGTAGCTGGGCAAAGCTCGTTTAGTTGCCCTCGTGGCGACTGGATACTCAGATCTGGGGTTGTCCCGGGTCCGCACACGTAGCCTCCAGGACAGTAGTGCGAGAACGCTTTCTCTGCGGTCGTCTCGAGGTCACACACGTAGCCTTCTGGACACGGTTGAGCCTGTGCGACAAATTCTGCAGAGGAGGCAGACGTCGCGGAGCAAAAAATGTCCGCTTCACACGTTCCCGGGAACCACTGACCCTTGTGAAAGAAGCCCTGAGTGCAGTTGCGCGCAACATCATACATCTGCGCCACCTGCAAGTTGATCGCGAGCGAACCGCGGCCGAAAATATTCGGAGGTGGGTATTGGTCCACGTCGCCGTAGCCCTGGTGCGGAACTCCAGACGCTAGCTCGTACATCGCGCCATGGAAATCCGTCAGCCGCTGGTAGAGAACCGAGCCGCGCGACTGGAAGTTCTCGTAGCATTTGCCGTCCCGAGATGGGAGGAAATGCGGCCCGCGTCCAAGTTCGTCAATCCACGGCTCGAGCAGCACGCCAAAAAAGTAGGCATCGCCCTTATCGAGACACTCAGCGATCGACAGGTTCTGAAGGAGTGGAACGAACACGTGCGGCAGGTCGTCGCTTGTGCACGGATGCGTGATCCCATCGATGGGACAGACCACACCCGGTGCGCACTTGATGCACTCTTCGACGCCGCGAATCTCCCAGTTCTTGGACCAGGTACCCTGTGGGCAGGCAAGGCAGGAGACCCCATCAGCGTTTAAACTGCCGCGGTATGACCCAGGGCCGCACACGGTTGCCACTGCTGTACCGTCGTTCTCGCAGCTTGTTCCGGGTGGACACGGGACGCACATCGTCGACTCGATCGTTGGCGCGTAGTACCCAGGTGCACAGTCAGCAGCAGAGACCGTGCCTTCCAAATTCGCAAATTTACCCACGTCGGTTGGAATAGGTGCTGCTGTACCACTTGGACAGATGAAACCTGGCGGACAGAGCCCAGAGCCCAAGGGTGATGACGAGCCGAGCTCGCAGTAGAACCCTTCGGTGCAATTCTGCGCATACCTGTAGTCCCCAATACGAACTTCGTCAGCGACCACACCTTTCAGACAGTAGGTGCCTGGCTTACACGGGTACGGACGCAGGCGCGTGTCGTTGCGGAACCCGTCGGATGTCGCGGTCCCTTCGAGGCAGTAGAATCCTTTTGAGCAGAGGCTGTTTGGGGACGACAAGCCGCGTTTGCTGCACACATACCCTGCAGGACAGAGCACAGGCATCAAGCGGTTGAAGCCTGGACAAATGAACCCCACGGGGCATGTCGTGCAGTTTGCTTGTGCTACCATCGCATTGAATTGACCAGGAGGGCAGGAAATCGGCGCGAAGTGACCGTCACGAGGACAGTAGGTGCCTGCGGGACACGGAATCCGCGTACCGAACGGACAGTAGAACCCGATCGCGCACTCGCCGTACCCGAGCGGACTGACGCTGCCTTCCGGACAGTACATGCTCTCAAAGCACGGCTGCGGTGTCGAGTAATTCTTCATTGTCATATCATTCCCAGCTGTGCCCGGATGACAATACGTTCCTTTTGGGCATGGCACGGGGCGTCGAAGCGGAAAACTTGTGGACGAATAGTCAAAGCTCTCGTCCTGGACCTGGTAGTTGTCCGTGTCTGCGAGCTGCAAACACGAGTCATCCAGACAGAAACGCCCTCGGATCGGCGCAAACACCGCACCGGGGGCTAGTGGAAGCTTCCTCAGTTCCATCCAGAATCGACTGGGAAGGCTGCTCACCTGGAGCCCGAAGTCCGCAGTCTCGTTGTTCCAGCACCCGCTCCGCCGTGTGCCTATCGCTGCTTGCAAGAACTCCCGATTAGGGCGTCGACGTAACGTTACGGGGCCTTCACCCTCGGTAGTGGAGGCGACGAGAATGCCTGTGCGCGCCAACGGAGAGCACGTAATCGACGCTGTGGCCGTTCCTTCGAGGCAAAAGTGACCCTCGGGACAGGGCTGCTCGGCGTCTTCAATCCCAGTGACGTCGCAAATGAACCCCGCGGGACAAATGCGAGGAACATGCATGCCCGTGTGGGGACAGTGGTAGCCCACAGGACACCTCAGACACGCTGGCATCGCCATTTGAGGCTGGTACGTGCCCCGTGGACACAACGTGAAGTTGCGGTTCCCTTCGCCGGGACAGAACGAGCCGCGAGGGCATTTTGCGCTTTTGCCAGCCAGTGCCTGCGGACAATAGTACCCAGTTGGACACGATCCGAGAAACTCAAACACCAGATGGGAGCTCGTGAAGTCCTTGCCGTTGTTTGATATCTCGAAAAGCGCGTGTCGCCCAGCCTTGATTCTGGTGTCTCGGCGAGGATCCTGGTACGCCATCGCGTCTTTCGCAGTGCAAAGCAAGAGCTGGGACGTCACGAACGTCGCCTGGAACATCTGAAGCCCCATTCGGCAAGTCAGCGACGTCGAGTTGATGAAGTTGCTACCCTTCGCGAACACCGTCAGCTCGGGAATATCATAACCGCTCTGCGGGTAGATTGCCGAGAGCGTTGCGTCCTGATAGTAGAGGAAATTCACTCCGCTGAGTGTGAAGTCCTGTCGGTTGTTGGATACTTCAAGCGAGACCAGGCGACTCCAGTACTGCGGATAGTAGTACGCGTCTGGAAACAAGTACACGCTTCCCAGACTTGGGTCAGGGTTCGTGTTGCGGTGTTCGGAGAGCGGCACGGGCTGCAACCCACCGCTGTACGGCGACATGGGCGTCGTCACGCATTTCATTCTCGTAGGGCTGATGTACTCGCCAGGGGAGACCACAAAGCCGAATCGGCATGCGAGCAGAGACGAGTTCACAAACCCCGAACCTTCAACAATCACGTTCGTACCTGCAGTCGACGCAGGGCCAAACACAGGGTAAATGCGCCGAATGCCTTGCTCCACGTAGTAGTAGAACGGGAATCCCGTGTCAATGTAGTCCTGGTCGTTCTGAGTCACCTCGAGAGCAAAGACGCCCTGCGTGTGCGGCGGAGCCATGCACATGATCTCGTCGTAGCTGATCCACGTCGCAAAGACAACGACTTCCGCGAACCGGCAGCGTGTGCGGTCCGTTTTGCGGAACGGTCCGCCAGTGAGCGCAACCGAGAAGTTGCCAGTGACTGGACCGAGCGAGGGCGTCACGGTCTCGATCACGAGGTCTTTGTCGAACGAAAAGACCTTTCTGCTGTTCGTGAAACTCGCGTCTCGAAGAAGCCCGTAGTTGGAGACCTCAAGAAAGACGTCGCCTGTGTGGCGTCCCGCCGGAGAGATGCACGTGAGATGCGTTGAGTTGAGAAACGTCACGGCTTGAACAATGTCGCTTTCTCCGAATTTGCAGCTCAGGCTCGACGTGTTGGCGAAATTGATGCCGACAACTACGATTTCGGTTTCGCCCCTCAGCGGTCCGTGATCGGGGAAGATCGCCAACACATCAGGGGTGAGTGAGTAGCGGAACACGTTGCCGCTGATAGAGTAGTCCTGTCCGTTTGAAGACACTTCAAGAGCGACCTGCGAGCCAGCGAGCCCCGTGGCCTTTTGTAAGCGGTTCACTGATGTTACTGTCTCGCTTCCTGAGAGTATACTCCCGTCAATGTGGAGAAGCGGCACGTCGCCGAATCCAAACGGGAACGTGATCTGCCATCGGTATTCCCAGCCTTGGACAGCGAGTTGCTGGCTGACAGTGACGCCGTCCAGGTTAGGGAGCAACGAGAGTTCATGCTCGAGAGTTGCTTTGTCCACACTGACAGGAAGCTGTGGAGTTTGCGCAGGCTTGCAGTAGTTTCCAATCGCCAACTCTGTGCAGATCTCGCCCATGCCAAGCGCAAACGTGCCAGAGAGCGGCGCCAGGGTAGACGGGAACCTCGCGATATCCACCAGAATTGTGGGCGACGCAGAGATCACCTGGATAGTCATCGTATTGACAGACGCACTTACAATGTCGCTGAAGAGCACGAACCACGTGAAGCCGACTCCAAGTTGCGACGCAATGCGCTCGACGACTACACTACCAGTACCAGGAATGCTCGCGATCACTGTTTGCATCTCCAGCGCAGAAAACGTCGACGAAGCAGACACCGCAGCGGTTTTCCCGTTCCACGTGATCTGGAAAGAGATCTGAGGCTGCAGTAGCGCGCTGTAAATTGAGAATCGCTGGATTTCGTTGTGAACTCCACTCTTGAGCTGCCGAACTGTCACTGACGGCGAATTTCCAGTGAGTTCCTTTGCAGCAATTGCCAGTAGTGATGGTGCTGTGGCAGTGAAACATAATGACAGAAAGGCAATATCCAGTGTAACTTGGTTGTTGCCATTCAGCAGCGGCTGCTTCTTCACCTGGAGGTCTCCAATGTTTGGAATCGCTTCAAGGATCAACTCAATGTCCTTTTCGCTGTAGCCAATATCGATAGGTAAGCTCTGGACTCCCGCAAAGCTGAGCTGAATCGTCCCACTCAGTCTTGGAGTCTCGAGTACAAGTAAAGACACTTGGATTTTTGCGTTTGAGCCTGTGAGCGTGGCAGAATCGTAGATCGGCTTCACCAGGTTGCCAGGCTGCGCAAGGTTGAATGGGAACGTGATTTTCCAGCTCATCCCACTACCAGTGTTATCAGGTCCAGAGCGAGTGACTTGCACTTCGCCAACTTGTGGGATCGATTGCATGAACTGCAGCGCGTACTTCATGTCGTCCGCCGAGACGTTCCAGGGCAATGAAGGTGTGCGCACGCCTTCGTACTCAAGCGCAAAGCTTCCGCCAATCGTTTGCGACCCGCTCTGAAGTGTCTTCGACTCGATCTTTGCGCCAGCACCTGACAGAGTATTACTGTTTAGCGCCAGCTGCTTCACACTGCCCGTAGACTCGGAAAACGTTATCGAGATCACAACTCCACGTCCTGGAAGAGTATTGGAAGTCGTGACCTGCGGAATGGCAATTTCACCTGGCAGAACTTCCGCAAGAGCTCGCTGTAAATCGGAAGCAGAAGCGCTGGGCGGGAACCGACTCGAGGTTTCCATTTGCGACGTGAAATACAGCACACCCTCCACTGTGTTCCCGTGTTGAACCTCGGCGACAACAACGCTGGGCTTCGGTCCCTGGAGGGATGAACTGTCAAACCCTAACAGAGAGACATCTCCATCCGAAGGTGAGAATGTGATCAACCACGTCCCCCCACCATTGAAATTCGTCGTGAAGGACGTCACTGTAACGTCACCAATCGCACTCAGGGCTTCAAGCGCGGTCTCCACATCTGCCGCGCTTGCATCGAACGCCAGCGCAGACGTCCACTCGCCATCGTAATCGAGTCGGAAAGCACCTGCGAGGGGAGTCCCAGTACCTGCGACGATCTCAGCCACTGTTTGCTGCGCGCCACAACTCAAAAGCGGAAGGTTGCCCGCCCAATCCAGAAAGGTGATCGTCCACGGTCCGCCGTTCGCACCAATTGCATTGACACGACCAAAGAGTGTGGGATCAAATGCTGATACCACAGCTGCAGGAGCAGCGTCAAACGCGATGAGAGCTGACGTTTTCCCCGACAGTGTGCATGCGAACCCGCCACTGCTTAGTGCAGTCGCAATTTGCTGCTGTTCAGATTTAGCGCCGGGGGAAATCACGCTGACGCTCACCAAGCCCCTTCCATCGCTCAGGCTGGTTGTGATTGAGCTAACAGAGTGAAGTCGATCGGGAAATCCGTTCAAAGTGATGGTCCACTCGTACACTTTGTTGAGGAGCGGCCCGCTTCTCGTAACTTTTGTGACTCCGCTGGTGCCAACAACACTGGACAGCGCTTCTGCAAACTGCGTCTCCGAGGCATCGTATGCTATTGGCGCTGTCACTTGGCTGTCGATCGATAGCTGGAAAGACCCATAGAGCATCGCGCCTTGCCCTTTCACCAGCTCGTCCACTTGGATGACCAGATCCTGGGAACCCGAGTCCACGAGCGTCAGATTGCGCACCTGAACCATCGGAACGTCACCTATGCGCTCCAAGAAAGTGATTTCCCAAAAGCACGAGCCTTCCGCTCCTTTTGCCGTCTTGGAGACCGCGACTTGACCGGTATTTGTCAAAGCCTCAAGAACGGATTTCAGTTCCGACGGTGCCGCGTACGAAGTCAGTGTCGCAGTCTCTTCGTCTTCCAGGACTAACCGGAAAGAGCCGCCAATGTAGCTGCTCGCATGCATTTGCACGACCTGAACCTCGTTCACAGTCGGCTGAATACCAGTTCTTATTGAGACCGTCTCGCCGGAGTATGATTGTGAACGAACACTGACGCTCTGTATTTCGGGGATCGAGTCGCCGTACACTCGGAACTCTTGAATTTCAGGCACGAGCGGATCTGCGGTCAGCTTTACTTCCTGCACAGTTGGCACCATCAGCGCTGCTGCGATGCTCACGCGCTGGACCCCAGGCACAAACGTCTTACTCGCAATTCGAAGCTCCTGGACTTCTTGAATCTGCTTGAGCTTTGGAGATACGCACGAAGCGGACGTGCGCGAACGCACACTCGCATCAACTACTTGGTCGCCGAATCGACAGCGTAAACCTTCAGCGTCGGAGCTAAAGTCACCGCCTGTGATAGTGACCAACTGTCCACCTTCAAGATCCCCACCAAATGGGGAGATCTTCGTCACGTACAGAGGCGCATCGTACACAAACGAGAGATTGAACGACGTGAAGTCCAGCCCATTGTCGGAGATCCGCACTACCACTCGCTGAGGTGTTGTCACCGCTGGCGTTCGGCATCCGATATGTGTCGCATTCGCCGCCTCGGCGAGCACGACAGTGTCAGCAAATTTGCACGAGTAGCTTCGCTCCGGGGAAAACGTGGGCCCAGAGATGTACACCAACGTGCCTCCGCTCGTGAAGCCATTCAGCGGCATCAACTGATACCTTGAGGACGAATCAACCAGGTACTCAAACTCCCCTGCCTGGATGTCAAAGTCGATACCGTTAACACTGAGATCCAGTTGCACGCGCCGAGAGCCAAGAGGGGGCGAATCACACGTGATCTTGTTCGCAGCTGCGATGGCGCCTTGCACGATCTGCTCTCCAAATCGACAGTAGACCGTGCTATAGACGAACGCGCTTGTTAACGCTAATGTGACCTTAGTACCGCCGACTGCTGGGCCGACAACTGGAGCCACGAAGGTTACTTCGAGAGGACTCGAGTACGTAAACACCTGAGTCGACTCAGAAAAGTCCACGCCGTTCGAACTGAGCAACACCTGCACGCTCATGCCTTGTCCTGGGTCGACAGTGTCGACACTGAGACCAACTTCGGTTCCTGCGAGGTTGGAAATTGGAGTAAGCGAGTCAAGTTCCGTACTGTCGACCTTCGACGCGAAAGTTGTCCTCCACACAAAGCCACTGGGAACCACGAGTTTCTCGACTCGAGCTACTGCGACACTGAACAGCTTTGCAGCCTCGGTCTGAACATGAGCTGCGGTAGCCTGGTAGCTGAGAAGACTTGAGACTCCAAGCGCTGTCTGGAGCTGAAAAGACCCATCAAGAGCTGCATACGTTCCGTCTTGCAGCGTTGTCACTTTGACAACAAGTCCGACACCAGCCAGCAAACTGCTGTCCACGACAACAGGGTCCAAGTTGCCTGCGGTTTCGGAGAACGTGATCCGCAACTCGACTCCACTTGGTTGCGCAAATTGAGTGATGAGAACGTTCGCGGTGGTGGACAGACCGAGACTCTGGATCGCGCTCTGCACGGTACTGGCCGACGCTGAGACTTGGATCGCTGACGTCGTCTTGCCAGCGACAGCCAGCGTAAACGTGCCCGACACTTTCTTTCCTTTTGCAGTATCACGAACAATGCTCACACCGACGGGGCTGCCCAGAATGGTCGAACTAGAGACGATAAGCGCGTCTGGCCCTGCGGTGTCAAAGATCGCAAACGTAGCAGTCCACGTGATCCCCGTTGAGAGGACAAATTTCGTTACGTCCACTGGGCTCAAAAGCAGCTTGTCGACCAAGAGTTGTTTGACTTGGTCCGCGCTTGCGTCGTACGAGACAACTGCTGTCGCTGCACTACCAATGATGCCCAACGTGAAAGACCCGCTTAGTGGCACAGACCCTGTCGACACTCTCGCGACGTTCTTTGTTATCACAGAGGCAGATGCTAAGCTGGTTGACGTCAGTACCAGTATAGGTCGCGCGCTCACTTGCGTATCGAACGTGATGTCCCAGGTGTACCCGTGGACGTTGGAAACTCGCGTTTTTGAGATCTCGAGTACGCCAACAGCAGGAAGAGCACTCAGCGCCTCGACGAGGCTGGCGCTGGAGATGTCCCAGCTCACAGGAAGTGACGCAAACCCAAGGTACGAGAGTGTGAACGAGCCTGTGATCGCCTGCGACGAGCTGATCTGAACCCGCTGCACCTCCTTGGCCACTGTGGCTAATTGCAATTGGATCGATACAGCAGGATTCTGAAGGTTGACTTGAGCGATCTGCACACTCTGGATCTCGCTCTGCACCTGCACGTCTGGACCGTCCTGCACAGTCCAAGTGATCGCGTTGCTACCATCTCCGCTGAGATACAGACTATCAGCAGCAAGCTGAGCGATATTACCGGAGGAGCGCGAAAACGTGACCGACCACGTAAATCCGAGTTGGGCATCCGGCGCTGACCGCGTAACAGCCGCGACAATGACACCTGGGATCTCTGCGAGAATCTCGAGCATCGAGCCCCCGGCAGTGCCAGTGGCAGGCGCGTTATATGGAATCGCTCGTGTCGTGAAATTTCCATACGTTACGAAAAATACGCCTCCAATAGTGGCGCCAGGCGCTGCAAACGTGGAGATTGTTTGCACTTCAGGAGTCAAAGTCGATGCTTTAATTGCAACTGAAAGTACAGTCGGCCGAGGCAAGTATGAGGGACTTGAGCAAGTCACTGCTTTGTTGGATAGCTGCGTTGCTGTAACAAGCGAGCTTTTGCCGAACCGGCAGTGCGAGATGTTCCTCATTGGTGGCTCCATTTGTATGGTTACGGAGGTGTTCCCGCCCATTGGACCCGTGTTTGGCGTGATTCCTGTTGTCTGGATGGCTGGCACGAAGGTGTAGACTAAGCTGGTAGGTACAAAGTCTGCGCCATTGTTTGAGATTTCGATCCTCGCGGTCGCTGACGCTGAGCGAACCCAGGACGATGCGTCAGACGCTTCGAAGTACGCTGCGAGCGACGGCATTTTGCAATTGATGCGCTCGTGGCTCACAAATGTGGCTTTCGATGTGACTTCAGCTCGGTTACTGTGCTGAGGTAGCGCGATCTGCAATCTGCATGCCAGAGACCCGGTATCTAGAAATCCCGAGCCACTGATTTGCACCAGCGTACCGCCAGTGTTTGGTCCGTGAACCGGAACGAGAGACTCAAACGTGATTTCGTTGTGGTACTGAAAGAGTGCGTTGGTCTCAGAGAGGGCGTGATGCAATCTCTCAGCGTTTCCGACCATCAGTTTCACAAACACAATGGAGGAGACTTGTTGCGGCGGGGTTTGGCAGTGCACTTCCTCAGGGCTAACAAAGATTGCCGGTGATTCCTCATCCCCAAACACGCACATCAAGCCAGGATCAGAAAGGATGTTCACTCCAGAGATTGTCACATTCGTGTCACCAAATACGGTGCCGAGCGAAGGGGTGACTGAAAGCACTCGAGGCACATTCACGTACGCGAACTGAAGCTGCCCCTGCGCAGCGCCCTGACCGTTCAAGTAGACGCGTACTGGGGCGCACGGAGACGACAATCGCGTCGCGTCGACTGCAACCTCGAGACCGAGCAAGTGCACCGCGTCAGGCCAGAAAAGCGGCAGCTCGCACAGCATACCGCGACTGGATAAGTCGAGTGCCGAAAGTTCAAAAGCGATATCCCAATTCACACTCTTGTACTGCTTGTCACCCACAAGAAGCAGCTGCGTCGTCACCAACACACTCTGGAGTTTTGGTGATGACGGATTGGCTTCGACAAGCTGACGGATATCTGACCCTGTCGCGTTGATCGGGATTCGTGATGACGTCGTGTTGCCAAACGCCAGCGACAAATACCCAGTCGCAGCTGCGATTCCTGCTTGCTCGCGAGTTACGATGATCGCGACGTTTGCTCCCACAAGCTTGCTTGCATCATATCTGAGCAGCTTCAGTGGACCATTAAACGAGAGGTACTCGACAGTCCAGGCGAACGATTTGGCTGTAACTGGTCGCACTTTCACATTCCCTCGCGGCAGAATCGGCGTGATCGCTAGCGCAATCTCCTCTGCTGACGCAAGAACCGCAATGTCGCTCGTGAATACTCCTGCGAAACTCAGTCGGAACGAGCCAGAGAGTGTCGATCCGCGGTGCTGCGTCACCACACGAGCTGTTGCCTGAGTGCCCGTGAGTTTGTCCAAGATGACCACGAATCGTTCGTACTCGCGATCAAAAGCACTGCTGGGGGAGAACGTGATGGACCACTGATAGCCTCCATTGCAGTCAGCAGCAGAGCGTGTGACTTTCAGCGGTGCGATGTCCAAGAAAATTGCAAGAGCGCTCTCCAGAGTAGATGCGGCCGCATCGTAGCTGATGTCTACCGTGGTCTTGCCTCGATAGCCAAGCTGGAATGACCCTCCCAGCTTCAACGATGTCGCAGCTCGGATCAGCATCCAGCCAGCCTTGATGTCGTTCCAGTTGGTCGACGTCACAGTGGCCGAAGTGTCAAACACGAGCGATCGAGCAGTTGCAGCCTCGGACACAAACGTGACGTACCATCCGTAGCCATCTCCAGACAGAAACGACGTCTCATGCAGGCGCTTGCGCTCTACAACGACAGTTTCGTAAAATCCTGGACTCTGTAGCGCCGCTTTCATGGCATCTGCGGATGCGTCCCATGGCACGGAAACAACAGAGACTCCATCAATCGTCATCGAGAATGTCCCGCTGATCGGGCCGCTCCCGCGCACGTAGATAAGACGCACTTCGCCGTGTTCCTGATCTTTGATTTTGCTCACTGATGCTTTCAATGTAGTGCTGCTCGTGATGTCAGTGGTACTAGCGTGAACGAGTCCCCACGGGTTAGCTGTGTTAAATGCGATGCGCCAAGCAATACCTCCACTTGCATCTCGCTCGTGCTCGGATACTGACAGCTGCATTCCTGGCGCTAGGTTGGTCAAACTGAGCGCTAAGTTGTCTGCCGAAATTGACGGCGACATTTGCTGAATCGCTCTCTGGCGGAACCCAGCGATGTTTTGCTGATTTGGTGCTGGGTACGTCGAGTTCAGCGGCAACACGGAGTTTGTGAACGGGAGAAAGATGTCGACAGCGAACACCAAATCTCCGATCCGCACCAAGTCACCGCGATTGATGACTCCAGTTAGATCCATTGACGTCTGCACCAGGGGCCAATTCTGCTCTACCGAGAGTACGCCAGGAAGTGGGCTGTCCAGAGCACCAAATGAGAGTGAGAACGTGCCTCCCACGCAGCAACTCATGGTCCCATTTTGCACTGTAGCTACTGAAAATCCGACGCTGCCACTCGATGCGAGCCTCGATGCGTCAATCGACAGTGTGCTCACGTCCCCGCTGTTGCTGAACGTGATCAACCACGAGTACACGCCGTATGCAGGTGCGCCGACGGTCGAGCGAGTGACCGACACCGAGCTGACGCCAGGTAGCTTCTTCAGTTGGTAGGCAAACTCACTTGAGGTCGCATTCGACGTGAGCACGACCTTCTTCCCACTGAGACTGATCGAGAAGTTGCCGCTGATAGCGCTCAGCGACCCTTTCGCGACTTCTGTGATTGTTATGGTAGCGTCCGACGTGGTCGAGACAAGCGTTGTCTGGGCACCGCCGGCGACAAGCAACGGCGGATCCGTGTGCACTGACGGTGTTGTAAACGTGACGAGCCAAACGTATGCGGTGGCTGTCGAACCCGCCGATCTTGTAACAGTCGTTGTGCCGATCGATGGAAGCGAGTTCAGCGCAATCTGCATCTCCAGCGCTGTGCAGCTGAACGACAGCGCCGAGGTTTCTTCGTCGCCGTACGCCAAGAAGAACGTGCCTGAAAGTGTCCCTCCGCTAGTGCTCTTGGTCTCTACTCTTTGCACTTCAGTCTGAGTCGCGCTTTGCAAGCGCTGCACTGTTCCATAGGGGCTATCCCCTTTTGCTGCAGACACATCGAAAGAGAGGAGCGCAAGAGCCGGACCTGTGCTGAACGTGACGTCCCACGCGCGCCCGCCTGTCAAATCGTCCTTTGCGATGCTCACGACGACTGAAAGCGAGGTCAGCGTTCTCAGCGCTCGCAACGCCGTTTGCACTTGAGCTGCAGTAGAGCTGAGCGACAGAGTCGTCGATTGGCCCTGGTATGTCGCGACGAAATTGCCCGAAACTGGCACCATGCGGCCTTTTACATGCTCGGTGACGCGAAACACAGGACTGCTGGTGCCGCTTGACACGATGTCACTGACTTGGAGCGAGGGCAAGTCACCAGATTGGAATGGGAACGTGACCATCCACGTACTTCCTCCCTCTGTGTTTGGACGCACAAGCGTCACGTTCACTGCGTCCATTGTCGGTAGCTGCTCAAGCGCCGCTTTTACCACTGCTGCGTCTGCATCGAGTGGCAATGCCGACGTCTTGACGCTGCCAAATGCGAGCTTGAGTGATCCTGCTAGCAGCCCAAACGACGCACTGAGCGTAACATTTTGGACTTCACACGTGACGCCCTTCTTGATTTCAATAACATTCTGAACCAGGTTTCCGCCTGTGAGATTCGACTGGATGGCGAGGGCTGGCAAATCGCCTGCCACAAAGAAGGTCACGTCCCAACGGTACCCGGTGAACGTTCCTTGCGTGAACGTCGACCGGGAGACCGCGATGTCTCCCTGCACGAAGATTTGCCTCAACGCTGCCTCCATTTGTGCACTCGTGGCGCCTGGTCCAAGCAGTGGGGTCACTTGGTTCGACGAAATCAGCACCTGAAAAAAGCCCGTGACCGTGTTGTCGCTGAGCACCTGGATCGACTGAACTTCCCACATGTTACCTCGCTCGGAGACGTAGATCCGCTGGATCTCAGGAACGGGGTTTAGGCTCAGGCTTACTTGTTGGATCTCGGGTTTGTTGCCCGCAGGGGTTTTGGTGACCTTCACGACCGGTGACCCACCCATCATGCCAGCACTGGAGACGACGATCGGGTACGGTATTATATACGAAGGCGCAAAGTCAATGACCCAGCTGCGCTCGCCAGAGAGCCCAACGCCAACGACTGAGCAAGATTGACCGCCTATCAGCGCCAGCAACGTAATACAGCCGGCGTTGACAGGAATGGAGGTGAGCAGCCCTGTTGATGCGCTCGTTGCCTGAAACGTGCCAGAAAGCAGCTTGCCTGTCGCCACGCTCTCAACCACAACGTCGAGCCCTGACGATAGCGTGCTTCGTGTGTCTCCGTAAACGCCAGGACTCGCAGTCGTAGCTTTGTAGTTTGTTGTCATGAGTGGCAGATTCCCATTCGACGGTGGGAACGTTACCAAGAAACTGCGGAATCTTGTGCTTTGAGCTTCCTCTTGGACCATCGCAACAGTCACGGCGGCCATGGCTTCGAGCGCAGACTTCAGGCTTATTGGCGAGATATCCCATGAGAGTGAAGCCGACACCTCAGTGCCAAGTGCGACTAAGAAATTGCCGTTCGGAGCTGGTGTCGTACCTGTTGTGACTCGTGCCACGATTCCAAACACACCGGGAATGGCGACGCGCACCTGGAGCAGCTGGATCGGCTGCGGCTTGACGTTGAATCGAACGTCCCACTTGTAGACTGTGATCATGCCAGCAGTAGTGGCAGAGTACGCGAGCACAGACACGTCCTTCAAGATGGTCATGGTCGACAATGCGGTTTGCATGTCGACAGCATTTGCCAAGACGTTCACACTGGTCTGCTGATCGCCGGAGATGATATCAAAAGTGCCGACTGCAGTACCCAGACCCACACCATAGAGAATCAACGACTGTACCTCGTAGATTGTCCCAGCGCGAACGCGAGAGACAACCACGTTTGCTTGCGTGCCGCTCAGACTCTTGGAGAGAACACTGATGAGCGGTATGGCGCCGGTGTCGCTCGTAAACGTCACCAGCCACATGGATCCATACAAACCGCTCGCTGCTGCCTGTTGTGTGACAACAAATGAGCTGCTCCCACTTGTCGCGTCGATTAGCGCCTGCTGAAAAGCAGCAGCTGTTGCATCAAACGGTATGGTGGCTGTGTTGAATCCAAGAACAGTCAGCGTAAACGACCCAGTGAGCGTTGTAGTTGCTGAGACTGTCACGCCTTGGATCTCTGGTACCTGCGGTGAGTTCTGAATCACAAGTCGCTGGATCTGAGGTTGGTAGTCACAACTCGTGGTGATTTGGACGCGATCGGACAACGTTGCCGCTGGGGAACTCAGCCTCAGCTCCTGGACCTCGAAGGCCTCTCCCCATCCTTTCGTTATCAGTGTTTGCACTTGAGGGCCATCGCTGTCAGCCTCAATCGAGACGCGTTGGATCTCATTCTGCGCTGAGCGAGACGTAATTGCGACTCGCTGCACCTCCTTCTTTGCGAAGCCTGGAGGCGTCAGGCACTCAAGCGACTGAGACGACAGCCACTTCGCTGGGACTCTGGAACCACCAAAAGCGCACTCCAGCGAGCCCGTGTCGCTGAAACCATGCCCCACGATGAGAGTGCGTGTTCCGCCAGAGGGGTCCCCATAGCGAGGGCTCAGTTGCGTGATCGCAGTCCTTTTCTCAAAGTAGAACGACACGAACGATTCGCTGAAGTCTACTTCGTTGGTTGAGATCTCCAGGAACACTCGGCCTTGTCGCATCGATGGGGATCCACAAACCGCTGTGTCACCGTCGTCGCTACCATTAGTGCTACCCTCCACGATGACGTCACCAAAACGACACCAGATCGAGCTCCCCGCGTCAACTCCAAGCGCTGTGATCTGGACTACTGTTCCCCCATTCGTTGTTCCCACGGATGGATTAACTGAGATGACTGAAGGCAGCGATCGGTACAAAAAGGTCACGCTCGAGGACAATAGTAGCGAGCCGGCATCAGCTTCCAAGTCTCTGTCGGAAAAACTTGGGATGAAGCGGCTCTGCTTGGTAACGGAGACGTTCACGACCTTTGGGGATAACGAGCGATGAGGAGGACTCAAGCACTTGACCTCTGTCGCTGACAGCACCTGCGCTGGTACGAACCAAGCTCCAAACTGGCAGTATAATGTGTCTTCATCGTTGGCAAACCCCTCGCCAGACACCATAACCGAAGTTCCACCGCGATCTGGCCCCGAGGTTGGGTAGATTGCGTACACGACAATGGCATCTTCATAGGAAAATGGCATGGGCACCGAGAAGAACTGTACGCCGTTCGCTGAGACGGCAAGCCTGACCACCGTCGGATTCTTGAAAGCTGGCAGCACACACTCGATCCACGATTCCGACAGGTACGTTGCATCAACGAAGTAGGATTCTCCCACAAGACACTGCAAGCGCAAGAGTGGCGAGAAACTCGCGCCAGAGATGCGCACAGGCACTCGTTTCTTCAGAAGTCCTCGAGCTGGCTCGACGCTGAAAGCCTGAATTGGGTCCATCACAACGACTTCCACTTCGCTGTTTGTGAAATCCTGTGCGTTGTTGGAGACTTCAATGCTGTAGGCTCCATTCGGTAGAGTCGACAGAAGTGAGTTCCCCATGTCGCATTCGATCAACATTGGCGAAAGATAAATCGCCCTTGTACGAGTGTCTCCGATCGAACACGTCAGTAGCACTGTATCTTTGAAACCTGTGCCTGATACTCGGATTGTCTCCATATCATCCCCCGTGACGAATTGTGGATTAACCGAGTTCAATATCGGCATCCGCATGTACTCGAAGTTCCAGACAGAGCTGATATTGAGGGCTTTGTCGACAGGGTAATCTTCAATGACACTTCCTCCTCGGTATCCAATCGAGAAGTCCACGACTTCGCCACCATCAATGCCAGATACACCAACAGGTCTGTACGGCGGACTAACACACTCTATCACAGTTGAGTTGACGATCTGCAGCTCCGACTCCGTGTCTCCAAACAGACAGACGAAATCTGTCGTGATGATGACATCAAAGTTTGCGCCGTGAATCGTCACACGTGTGTTGCCCAGAATGGACCCAAAAGGTGGACCCATGGCGCTGAGAAGGAAGTTGTCGTAATACGCGACCTCGAGTCCGTCATTCGTGAAATCACGCCCGTTTGTCGAAACTGCAACGGTGTACACGCCAGCCGGCAGTTCCGGTGGGTAGCAAATCAGCTGAGTCGTGGACAGCCACATCGCGTTCGACGGCGCTGCGTTCCCTACTCGACACTGAGTAGTCTCTGCTGCATACTCAATAAAGTTGGCGCCGGATATCAAAAGCTCGACTTGACCGCCTCCTTGGATGTGGTTTCGAAAGATGTGGCGCGGAGATACCGATAGCAGCGAACTTTGTGGCTCGTAGTCAAACACCAAGGTGTTACTGAAGTCCACCGAGTTTGTCGTGATGGATACGCTCACTGGGCCGCCGCCGCCGCTGATCTCGATTTCGTTCCGTGGGACTGCGACAACAAGTTCGGTATTTGAGCGCAGTTCCGCTTCAGTATACGAAGCATGTTCACCGACGCCAAATCGAACGGACATACCGTTCTTAAACCCGCTCCCGAAAATTGAGATCATCGTCGGACCGACAGAGTTGCCAGTTGCTGGGCTGATCGATTGCAACTGCGGGGTGATTTCGTACTCGAATTGCAACGGAAGCCGCTGAATTGCAGCGAACTCCTCATGCACGTCGCCGACTCGCCAAAACAAACTGAAAGGAACCGCAGACGGCGACTGCGACGCTGGGCTCCGGCATTTCGCAGCAGAGAACGCCTCATTGAGTACTGCAACAGCTTTACTTTCGCCGAACGCACAAAAGAAAGTCACATCTCGTATATCCAGCGCAGTCGTGGAGCTGGCCAAATGAAGCACGACTTCGGTACCGCCTTCGATAGGTCCACTCCCTGGAAAAATCGAGTTCACAAGAATGTTTGGGGTTTGCGAGACTGGCAGCTCGTACGTCACGAAGTCGTGGCTGTTTAAGCCGACGCTGATAGACCGCAGTGGCATCCATGCCGAGGGCATACGGCACGAAACATGGGAGCTGTCGATGAAAGTTCCAGGAACAGGCATTGAATCTCCGACTCGACAAGCAAGCTCAAGGGTATTGACAAAGTCGGAGCCTTTGACTAACAACAGCGCAGTGCCATTTTGCTCAGCAGAGTAATCTCTTGTGACGGAGTGAATGCTGATCTCGGCGTCGTAACCAAAGCTGACGGTGTTGGACTCGACGCTTTCCTCAATTTGAAGTCTCAAGTCGACGTTCCTCACTTGCTGCTGCTGGTGATTTGTGCCACTCTCAAGACCAGGAGGAGCGATGCATTCGACTTTGCTCTCGGTGATCACGGACGGGGAAGTCGGGAGCGCGTTGCCGAACACACACTGGATCTTGGCTTGGATGAAATTGTCGCCGCGAACTGTCACAACTGTGCCGCCAGTGACTGGGCCATGTAGCGGCGCGATGGAACGAATGGTGGGCTCAGTGATAAACATCACAACATGCTCCGACAGCAGTTGAGTTTTCCCATCGATCCAGATCCCAGCACGCGCTTCTCCCGGTCCCCATTGCGGTGAATAGCACAACAGATCCGTTTCATTCAGAGCGTACGCTGGTTGCACAAGCTTTTGGCTTTCGCGTATGAAAATACATTCATAGTTGGAATCCTCGCTCACACGTCCGATTTTGACGGCAAGCATTGCTCCACCTGATGCTGGGAGAAGACGCGGAGAGAATTCCACCGCGGCCGCCAAGTCAAAATAGTGCAGCACGAGCTGGTTGGCGGTAAAGTCGACGCTGTTCAGCGATACTTCGAGCGTGACAAACCCTGGCGCATGCGCTGGTGCTACGCAGATGATAGTAGTCTTCGAGACGAACTGCGCTTGCTCCGGCAAAGTGACTTGATCGCCAAAGCGACAGCGCAGCGATTCTGTGGCTGCAAAATTCTCGCCAGTGACCACAATTTCGTCGCCACCTGCGACTGACGCACCTGATGGCGAGATTGCTTCCACAATCGGCGGCTCAAAGTGCTCGAATGTGAACCCAGAGAACAAAGGAAGGCTTTGGTCGCCAACGACACGAATTCCAAAAGCCGACACACGCACATGGTCTAGCCGCGGCGTCAAGCACAACAATGACGACAAACTTGTCCGTTTCGCCGGAGCCGCATCACTGCCGAACGTGCATTCGTAGTTGAGGTCTTCGTCGAAACGTCCATCAACCGAGAGCGCTGTACCACCATCAATGCCGCCGCTCGAAGGGTTAATGGAGGCCAGCTGAGGCGGATTGTCGTATCGGAACTCTGCAGATGTGTGGCTGAAGAACTGAACTCCGTCCAAAGTCACTTCTACTCGCAGTACGGTATCACTGGCGTTGAAATCTCGAAGCAGATTTCGGTTTGCGATTGCTGGAGCAGTGCATGCTATTTCGTTTCTGCTGATGAATACTGCAGCAGTTGTCGATTGCCCAACGCGACACGCAAGTGAAGAAGTCGGATAGAATCCAGAGCCGTAGACAGCAAACGTTGTGACCATATTGCGCAGACCACGCGTTGGAGCAACCGACATCACCGAGATTGCCTGGTACACCGTCAGCATTTGTTTTGCGATCGAATATTCTTGTTCGTTCCACGTCACTCCGACAGAGTAGTTTCCAGGAGCTATGGGCGGTGCTGCACATTCCAAAAGAGTAGTCGAGATGACAACTGCTCGAACGAGCCTGCTCTCCCCGAAGCGGCACAACGGAGTGAGGTTGATAGGGAACTTGTCGCCCACAACGCGTACCAGTGCACCGCCGGCTTCAAGGACCATCACTGGTGAGAAAAACTGGATCGTAGGGAGCTCGATTGCACGATGCACAACGCTGTTGACAGAGTATTGCTCTCCGCCCATCCACACTGACAGCTCAAGATCACTAGGCTCTGGAACGGCGACTGTCGCGCACTCGAGCTCGTTGTCTGACTTCACTTGGGCGATTGTAAATGACACTATGTGGTTGAATTTGAAGGCGCACACGTAAGAGAGAGACGGGAACGTTTCGTCCATAGCCACACTTAGCAACACGCCGCCGCGCGTAGAGCCTACGATTGGATGGACGGATACGATTGTTTGCCGCTCATGGTATTGGAACGCGATCGGGCTTGCAACAAATTCTTTGCCGTTCAACGAGAGCTTCAGTGGCACAGCATTGTCCTTCTGCACGCTCGCTGGCGCCGAGCAAACGATTGTCTGTGAGTCCATCCACACTGCTGTCGACAGCACAGACCCAAACGCACACACGGAAGCTATCGCCATGGACGAATCGATAGGTCGCGATAGCGTCAGCCGGACGTTCGTGCCTCCTGTAGCAGGTCCCGATACTGGCGCTAATTTCACGATAGCGACTTCTGGCACAAATTCAAAGACTAGCTCCGAGCCTTCGACTGACTGATACGTTCCACTGATAGAAAGCTTCGTCATTCCAGGCGCGCGCTGCGGTGTAGTGCATTCAAGCCGAGTTGAAGAAATCCAATGCGCTCGAGCATGTTGGTTGTTAAAGTTGCACCAAATTCGCGCGTCATTCGGTGCATTCGTGACGATGATGCTCACTTGCATGCCTCCACCAGCGAACCCGAATTGTGGCTCTACCGCAGTCAGCAGGAGTGGGGCTTCAAAGTGGATCAATAGCGAGTTTGTCTCTGTACTGCCAATCTTGACGGCTAGCGGGAGTATTGCTGTGGTGTTCACGTCGGGTACTGGGCACGAAATCCGCGTTGGAGAATGCACAACGCCAACTGTCACAAACGCGAACGCACCAAAGATGCATCCAGGCGCCGAGTCGAGTGTAAAACCTTGGCCGATCACACTCACCGGAGGTCCTCCAAACGACGGGCTGCGATCTGGAGAGACTGCGATGATGCGCATCCGAGCAGTGACAACGACCGATGCGTTCGATGCAGCATAATTGATCCCGTCACACGCAACCAACACTGCGTATTCGCCCTCATCAAGATTGACAGACGCGCACAGTATCTCAGTAGGTGAGCGAATCGTTGCTAGTGTCACCACCGTTCCGATTTGGCAGGTTGGCATTTTATCCTGGATCTGGTAAAAGTTTGTGCCAGTCACGATCAAGGCTTCTTGTGAGAAACTGGGCACGCTCGTGGGGCTAACTCCAGTGACCACCTCGTCTGAGACGTACTCAAAGCCCTTTCGATACTCAGATTGTGCACCAGTTGACAGCGATATGCTCAGCGAAATTGAGCCAGGATTGACGTTGCTGCGTGGAGATCTGCACCAGAGACTCGTTTCGCTGACTGGAGCCGCAGGAGTACTCTGATTGCCAAACACACAGAACATTTTCTCCACAAGAGGAGACAACCTAGTGACGTTCACGTGCACAATGGTTCCTCCACGCAGCGGGCCTGAGCGTGGCCTCACGTCCGTCACTTCTAACTTGGGCTTCACTTGTAGCGTCAGGGTGCCACTGTTGACCAAGTACCCTCCGGATCGGAGCTCTAGAACATACAAACCAGGAGTAGGGGCGTTCACCAGTACGGTCACTTCAGTGGGTCTCGATGCTTCGAACGAGATTCGAAGGTTGTCAACCATTTCTCCTTGTTGATCTCGAATCAGACATTGCATAGTGTGCTGCTGCGGAATGTGCTGATCGAAGCCACGTATCATTATTGTCGAAAGTTCGCCGGAGAAAATAACCGAGGGTATCACCGCTAGATTTTCGAACTCAGGGTAGTAGATCCACTCGAGTGCATTCGCATTCGGTGGCAGGAGCACGTTTTCTTTACCGCTGAAATATCCGATCCGCACACTCACAGATAACGTTGAAAGAGAGCCGTCGGGTTGATCTTTGCTTCCCCATGCGGGAACAACGCACGAAATCCTTGCCGAGTCCAGATACGACGCTGGAACGACAAGCTCCTCACCGAATTGGCAAAAGAAGTCACCTCCGTCGAAAAAGGAGTGTCCTAGTACGATAGCCACCTCCCCGCCGCGGACCGAGCCGACGTTTCGTAGCAAACTGCTGACACTTGGCGGCGTACAATACGTGAGCTCCAACTCTTTCGAGGCAGTGAAGTCAACGCCGTTCGCTGAGACAGATAGCCGTAGTTTTCCCAGAGTTGGGATGATCGGAATCGTACACGACATCGCTGTTCGCGTGATCATCCGACCTTTGGTTTCGTAGCTTTCTCCGATTCGACACAGTAGCACGTCCGAGTGAAGGAGTTCAGATACATAGACGATGATCTCTCGCGCATAACCGATGATAGCGTGTTTTGGCGTCATCCCAAATACTTCCAGCGGCGCGATAACCGGAACCTTGGAGCGCACAGGAGTGTAATCTACACCGTTTAGCGTCATGTCGACCGTGACGAAGCTGAGGAGCGGCCAGTGGACTTGAGGAATTGGGCATCGAATCTCGGTGGAATCGATGAACAGCGCCTCTGTCACATAGATTCCATCAAAGCGGCACTGCATCAGTGCCGTGCCGTCAAAATGATCTCCTCGAAGCGCCAGGTGGGTTGTCGAGTTCAACATGATAGCTCTTGGCAGGATTTCGAGGATACGTTGGGGAACGTAGTAGTGGAACGCTGGCTTGAGGTTCAGAACGACGTCGCCATCGCACGAAAGCGATACGTTCACATCTCCAACATCCTCGAATAGCGGACTGACGCATTGCACACTTGAGTTTGATACTGCGCTTGGTAGAATTGGTGTGCATCCAAAGAGACACACCAATCTTTGACAGGAGCTTGTCATGCCACCAAAGCTGTCGATGTTCAGGACTGTACCTCCTGTATTTGGACCAGACACTGGTGCGTACTGGGAACGCACACCGTCGGCACTGTACTCGAACGTGAGTGCGGTCTCTTTGAAGTCGACACCATTCATGGAGAAGCTGAGCTTCACAATCCCTGGAAGGTGAGATGGCGCTCGACACACAATCTCTTCAGCAGAAATCCACTTTGCCCGCGACGGGTTGGCAGAGCCGAATCGACACCACAGCTCTGCCACTCGCGAAAATGCTGTACCAGACACCCGAACGCGCTTGCTGCACTTCTCGAGGCAGGTGCGCGGCGACAGTGACTCAAAATGCGGTTCTTTGATGTACCAGAACTGCGGGCCATCCATAAAGTGCTGACCGTTAAAAGAGATGCGTGTCTCAACCGATCGCGACGTGTTTGCATTCGATACCGCTGGGGCGACACATGTGATCTCCCCGGGTCCAACTAGAGCACCTTCACTGACCTCATCACCAATCATGCAGGTCACTTTCTCCATGAGGTACTCTGGACCGCGTTGGTCGAACATGAATGTCAGTCGTGTTCCGCCGCTTGTGCTTCCGTAGAGAGGGAAGAGGGAGATCGTGGACGGGCTTGCGTAGAAAAAGAACACGAATTGCGCATCGCTTGTTCGATCTTGGCCATTGGACGAAAAGCTCACAGACGTGGCACCAGCAGTGGTCCACATGTCGGAGTGTACGACGCAGACTGCCTCGTTGGAGCTTTGTACGATTGCTGGCACTATGTGGTGACCAAAAATGCACGAGCTTTGCGGGCTGGCCACGAAATTCGATCCTGTCAGTCGAACCATCGTCATTTCTGAGAGAGGGCCAGCACTTGGAGAGATTGCGCTCAGTGATGTATCTTCGACGTGCATGTATTGGAGGGGCGACGAGGAGCTGCTCGGGCAGGATGACCCTGGGTGACTGGATCTGCACGCCATCACCTCACATTTTGAGGGCACCCCAAGAGAGAAGTTTCTCAGAGCTAAAGGGCTGCTATTGCGACTGGAGTTGAATCTCAGTTGCGTCCATAGATTTGCTTCAAAGTTGCTCACCGTCAAAGCGTCCTTTGCAAATACTACATTCATTGCCACGTCCAAGTCCACAAGACCGACTGCCACGCTTGCTTGGGTCGGCTGTCGAACCTCACAGTAGATCTTTGCATCGGAAACGAAAGTTGCACGCGTCAAATCATTTCCAATGATACATCGCAGACCACTGGAGTTCCTAAATTCTCGACCAGAGAGCGTAAGGCTTGAATTTCCAGCCGCGTCGATTGCCAGCGGCTCGAACGAAAGCAACATTGGGCTTGGGAGATACTGGAGGACACCAAACTCTCCAGAGTAATCGAGCAGATTGTTTGTCACGTAGACATTCACGAATCCGGGTGAATGTCTTGGTACCACACATGATAACGCACTTTCAGAAATCCAGTCGGCTGGTACGACATCCGTGGTCCCAAATCGACAGTGTAGTGTTGAGCTGCGAATGAAATTGCTTCCCTTGATCAGCAACGGATACATCCCGAGTTCAGACCCTCTCGATGGACTCAGCGACGAGATCAACGGCATTTCTGTGTAGCTGAATGCGATGTCGGATGGTGTCGAAGGCATTCCTGACTCATGAATAGCGAGCATAACCGTTCGCAACGAACCGGGCGGAGTTGTACAAAACAGCTGAGAGTCAGACGCATAGTCCGCAGAAGAAGCTTGGTTGCCGAATTCGCAAGAGTAGTGTTTGGACGGAAAGAACATTCCGCCACTCACCAGCACCCTTGTGCCTCCTTTCACTGGGCCATTCGCTGGTAGTATTGACCTGACAATCAGTCGCGGCACATAACAGAACTCAAATCCACGAGACGTTGACTGGACTTGACTGTCGATGACGAGGTTGACACTTACACAGCCACTGTTGAGTGGTGGAGTGACACACTCAATCGAAGACGCATTCTCGAACTTTCCGATCGCGAAGACATTGTCTCCGAATCGGCATCCTATAGACGAGGCATTGAAGAAGCCTTCTCCTTTGACTTGTACAACCATGTTTTCAAATTGGTATCCCGAGGCTGGTTGCAGATTTTTCGTAACTGGGGAAAGATGATACTGAAGCCATCCAAACGACGAGGTGCACTGGTTTTTACTGAAGCACAACCGTAGTTGAACTTGCTCGGGGTGGTGTGCTGGCGCCACGCACATGATCGTCGTTGAGTTGAATCGAATCACTGGGACACGATACGCGCTGGAACCAAACTGGCAAGTAGTAGCGCTTGACTCAAAAAAACCATTTCCGTAGATGTAAACCAAGGTGTTCCCAGTCTCAAGTATTTCTGTCGGAAATACGCTGGTGATTCCAGGAGAGCGCTGGTACCGGAATGGAGCTTCAAGGAGCACTCTGTTTTGGCTTTCTTCACGAATCTGGACGTTGACCCCAAGCCCATGCTTCTGCGATAGTATCGGAGTTATGCATTCACGAGTCGAGCCATTTGAGTTGCTTTCTCTGACAGTCACGTTCAGCTCCGAGAAGTAGCATACAAGTCGGGTGTCTCGAGGCAAGTTTCTCCCAGTGATTTGGATTGTAGTCACTTCGCCGATAAGACCGAATGCAGGCTCGAAATACTCGACGGCTGGCGCGCTTCGAACGTCAAGGGATAGAATGTCGCTCGCGAAATCTTGTCCGTTGGTCGAAATTTGAACAGCAGTGAAGCCGGGTTTCTGTGGCGGTACTTCACAGACCACCTTGCCTGGGAGATCAAAATATGTCGGCGGAACTAGATCATCCCCAAAGCGGCAGCGAAACAGTGACGACTTCACAAAACCAATTCCAGACAGTGTGACCTGAGTATTCTCGCCTTCTACCACAGAGCTTGGCTGAATCGACAGTAACCTTGGAAGAACTATACAATACGTTTGATGTCAGTTCGAAAGAAGTGCGATAGCTAGGATAATTAGGAATACGGAGGCTCGCACCTGTAACATTATACGTGATATGACTGTCTGAGACCGCCCCATGAAGCTTGAGTCGAACGCGCGACATTCCTGGTGCTAGTGGCGGAGAGTAACACATGACAGCCTTGTCAGCCACACGGAGAGCTGGTACCGCGATCCTGCTCTTTAGCTCGAGCGACTCGAAGACGCACTGAACACCGTCTTGAGCGATGCTGTTTGCTCCCAGAACTAGGAGCCTTGAATTGCCATCTTCAGATCCGAACGGCGGAAACACGCTTTGCAGGATTGGATCGGCTGCATGATAAACAAACAGAGGCATTAATCAGTTAGACGGCGGAAAATAGCCAAAGACACAGATGACATAGAGCGCACAAACCTATGTACTCGAAGACGTGCTTGACTGGTCCGTCGAACGCTCCCTGGGAATCCAGCTCCACAGAAAACTGAACTGTGCCTGGAGTGTTTGCCGGTGCCACGCATTCTATTTCCTCTGAGGAAAGAAATTGCGCGACCGCTGGCATTTCTCCAAAGCGGCAGTGCACAGGGTAGTCTTCTTGAAATCCGCTGCCAAGCACGAGCACGCGAGTTCTGGCTGACGAATAGCCCATCGGTGGTGAGATCTGTTCTATCCGCATTCCTGGGATGTACGTGAACTCGATACCAGGTGAAACCATCAAGTCACCGTTCTCCATGCAGCGCACACTGACAGCGCCTGGACCAGTTGGTGCTGGAGGTAGTATCACACTGATCGCTGTGGAGTTCACTCGCACCACGCTCACTGGAGTGTCACCGAAGAAACAAATCATAGCTCCATCATCTTTAAACTCGTTTCCGCGAATAATCACAGAGGTTCCTCCGTCAACTTGGCCAACTCCCGGAGCCAGAAACGACAGTGCCGCTCCCACGTCATAAGTAAAAGCGACGGAATTCGACACAAACTCCCTTCTGTACGTCGACAACCGCACTTGAGCCTCTCTTTTTCTGCTCGCGGGCACAACACACGACACTAGCCCATTTCCCACGCGAGCGGAAATGATGATGCTAATGTTGTCAAACAGGCAGTAAAGTGGCTCGTATACCGGAAAGCCTCTCCCAATGATCGATACTGTGGTGTTTCCACTCGCTGGTCCATTTGATGGGACAATTCTGTCGATCACCATTGCTTCGGTCACCATGATATCGACTGCATTTGAGAACGGTGGTTCTCCATTCAGGCTCAATACCAGCTCAACGCTTTCTGTGTTGCTAGATCCTCCAAAAGCGCATTCCAGAGTTGAATCCGAGACGACACGGCCAAGAGCTGGGGCTGCCAGCGAGTCAAAGTGGCAGAAGATGTCATCATTCTGAAGGAAGCCCCTGCCTCTGATGGCGATAGTTTTCTCTGCGCTGTTCACGACAAACTTTGGTGATACCTCTGTGATGAACAGCTCCGATCGGACTTGCAGAGCGGCTGCTGTTGTCGATATGTCAACAAGATTGTTTGACACTCGCACGTCCATTTTTGAGTAGCGTGTGGGCAGCACCGGAAGTTGGCACGATGCGCAAGATGAATTGAAAACCGTTGCCAGTGCACCAGGTTCTGCGTCGAAAAAGCACGAAAAAGGCATATCTTGTAGAAAGCCCGAGCCGTACACGAACACCTCCGTCTGTTTCCCCACCTGGACTGTGTTTGGCTTGATGCTCCACACCTCCGGGGCTTCGTACCGTCGTATCTGGAATGCCCTCACTGGATGTACCGTGCTTTTTTCCAATATCGATAGCTCATTTGTCCCGAACTTTGCTGCTAATGAAATTTTGCATTGCAAGCATGCTGGAGCGAGCCAAGCAGCCAGCACAAGCGCTTGATCGGAGCTGTTGTCGAGGGAGCACACATAGCTCAAGCTCCGATCAAAAGATTCGCTGCAAATCGTGATCAAGCTGTTGTTGTTCGAGCTTGGAACAGAGTCTGGATAAATCAGCTCGCTTGAACTGGAGTCACGAACCACCTTCAGCGAAAGACCAGTGTTGACGAACGCAGCTCCATTTTGGGAAACACGGATAGGAAGTAGATCGCCATCAACAAGATCGTCTCGTCCGCGGAAGCCAAGCAGGATGCCACTGTTACTGGTAAGCATTTGAGCTTTCACATCGATGGGGTCGTATCCAATCAATACTCGGTAGCCGAGCGCCCGAGAGAAGCGGTAGCCTTCGATGATGATAGAATTGAGCCGCCCTGGCGCGATTGTCGCTGGGAGTGCTCGTAAAAACACTGGCGGGGCCGAGAGCCGGAATGACAAGGAAGATGGCACAAGGTCGTTACCAACCAAGAACGACATCGAGGTGGTCTGCTCGCCGATGACTAGCCCGAAATCAGGAGTTGTGCAGCTCAGGGATGTCGAATTTGAAATTCGAGCTCGCACTGGATGCGTGTTGCCGAATACACAGAACAATGGCACTGACGCATCAGGCAGCTCGAAATCAGACCCAAACACTGTGGTGTCCTCGCCTCCATGACTCAGACCAGCGCTGGGTGTAATTCTCGAAAATGCTGGCATTTTGTAGACATCCACGAACAATCCCGATGACGTCGAGAAGTGCACTCCATTGAGGCTGACGGCGACCTCAAATCTTCCAGAGAGTTGATTCGCAGGCAGTGGACACAAAACAAGCTCGCGAGATATCACTATGCCGTTGAATCGAATCAGCCCAAGCGAGCACATCACCGCGGCACTCGCAACAAATCCGGATCCAGACACTTTGAGGCTGGAGCGTGAGCCTTCTACGATTGCCGATGGTTCCACTGATATTAAACGCACGGGAGCGTGGATGACGCTCGGGTTCCCCGTGGAAGAATAGTCTTTGCCGTTGAGAGAAATGCTCAATCCGAGTGTGCCTGGCTTGGATGGAGTCCAGATCGGCCCGCACTTGACCATATCAGGCCCAAGATACTCCACGTTGACAATTTGATCCCCGACGCGACATGAGGTCTCCCGTAGGTGTGTCAGATGATGTACTGATACGTTGAGCGACACTGACGTGTTCGTTGGAAGTATCGCTGGGGAAACGTCCACAATCACCGGAGGTGAATAGTATTGATACTTGATGCTTCGCGTTGAGAACTGAACTCCGTTGAGCGCGACTTGAATCGGTACCACTCTCTCAGACGATTTGTCGTTCCAAGCAGGGCTGACGCAGAGAATCAGCGTATTCGATTCAAACACGGCTCGACCAAGCTGACTCCCAAAGCGGCAAGCCAGGTATTCCGACGGAACAAAGTACTTCCCGCGAACAACAACCTCAGTCCCGCCAGTGAAGGGACCAGAAGACGGAGACGCATCCAGGAGGTCCAATTCTTCGTGAACGAAGATCTGCGCGCGATCACTCGGAGCAGAAAAGTCTTGACCATTCAGTGAAACTCGCACACTGCTGTTTCCGCTCTCGAGTTGCGATGGGGTCGCACACTGGATTAATGTCGAGTCAACTCGCTCTGCACTTGTCTTCCACTGCTGGCTTGCTTGCTCAAATAGACAAGTCAACGAGCCGAAATCGTCGAAATCCTTTCCGGAAATGGCGAGAAGCGATTCGATGCCGACTTTCACAATCGCAGGAACCACTCGATCCACGATAGGCAGTCGGCTGTAAGTGAACGGAACTGACATGCCCGGAAGCGCGACGTTGTTCGCAAGCACCGTGATCTCGACGGGACCAGTGCTGACCACAGGCGGCGAGTTGCACTGAATTGCTGTGCTGCTGAGAAACTTGGCTGGACCACTATCAATTCCACCAAATTTGCACGAATAGAAAACACTGCTCGAGAAGCCATCGCCGCTGATTCGAACCAAAGCGCTGCCTCCAATCGGTCCGTTTGTCGGTAAGATGCTTGCAATTGTAGATGCCGTGATGAGCTTGAAGGTCTTGCCTGAGCTTGAAGATTCCACACCGTTGACGGAGATTTCGACGAGAAGGCTCGACTGAGAGGTGTCTGCTGGCGCTGGAATCGGACACCGCACTTGAGAAGCTGAGACAAACACACCGCGTACTGAGGCGCCGCCAATAATGCACGTCAGCTCGGAATTGTTTATGAAGTTTGATCCAAACACCTCGACTTCCTGAAGCTTGACGGGGAAGAACCCACTTGGAGGGTATAGACGATTCACAGACGGACGTTTCACCAACTGGAACTGCCCAGCCGAGTAGTAACTAACTTGGTTCTCAGTGATCAAGAGGTTGATGACTGTAGATGATCCTTCAAAACCAACGAAAGGTATCCAACAAGCAATCGCGTTCAGTGTGACTCGATGCGGAACGATAAGCGTACCCTGTACGCGACAACGACTTGACTCGGAGCTGAGACTGGGAGCTACACTTATGATCACTTCCGACCCCGGGTGAACAACACGGTTTAGCGGCTGAACGGACAGAATCTGGATAAATGCCACGACCTTCAAACTTACTGAATTACTCCTGTCGTCCAAAAACCCGGATGGGTGAACAAACAGATCGAGCAAACCGAGTTGGTTCAGCTTGGGAGTCGTGCACCGGAGGTGGTTTGGGGCCACGAAGATTGCTGGCACAATGAATGTGCTTCCCATGACGCAGACAAACGATTCTGCAAAGTTTTTTCCGTAGATGTCAACGACAGACCCATCCAAAGGAATCTCTCGCGGAGAGATCTCGTAGATGACTGGAATCGATCCAAGCAGATGAGCGAAGCTGATTTTGCTGCTAGGTACGATGGTTGCATCTCCAGGATCATCGATTTTGAGTTCAATATGTGCTGAAACTGGGTTTTCTTGTTTGACTTCAGATGCGACAGCGCTTGCAATCATATCAATGTCAGCTGCTTTGCCACTTCCACGCACCGCGGTCGAGCTCTTTCCAGGAAAACTTGAGTCCTCGCTTGAAGAGATGGATACTGATAAACCACTCGGAGGCAGCTTCAGTGCTGGTGATAGTCCTCCATCGATCGTTAGCGTAAATGAAGGTGCCGAGTTATATTCTCCCTCGTCAGGATCATAGATATTCAATACGGACATGCTGTACTCGACTCGGTTCAGCAGACTGAGATGCGGGTACACTTGAATCGAGTATACGCGAATCGCCACTTTAGCAGACACCATGCTCTCCACACCGTCGCAACTGGCGGAGTATACAAAGGATGTGGTTTTGTCTTGATTGAAGCGATCAGCAACTTCAAAATACACCCATCCACTGATGAGCGGCTCCTTTGTCTTCAACTGGTCGCCCTTCCTGCGCGCTGAACCCAAAATATCGGGCGGGGTTGCTTCGAAGAGAGACCCGTAGTCAGGTAACTCGAGTATCTCGAAAGTGAGCATCTCGCATGGCTCTGTGTGCCATGCATCTAGTTGGACTAACGCCACTTGATCACTGGGAGTCTCCACGAAGTCAGAGGCGCTTGATCCTGACGCCCCGAGAAAGAGTGAAGCTTGCGAAATATCTAGGTCAAATCGTGCTAGTCGAATTTCCGAGTGTAGTCGCGTGCTTCTCTCGACAGCTAGATTGGTCACTCGCAGGGTTGCTTGAGTTGACTCGAATTGCCAGTATCCCAGAAGATCCGGCTCCAACCCTGTGAGCTGGTCATGGGAAGTCGATAGCGACTGTGCGCTGACGACTTTGGACCACAACGATATTTCATCGATCCGCCCTTTGTACGGCTGCATTCCACTTCCTGGGACGTCGCAGGCACCTATTTTCAAGTCCATTGCTTTGGCGATGTCAGAAAGGTCGATATCCAGGGTGATCTATGCAAACACACACAAAGTAGAAGAGAGTTAAACCACGCACCATACACCACCGTAGCGTTTGTGGAAGCTTACCTTGAGTATTGCATCAATATAGATATGCACAAAGGAGCTTCCCCATGTAGCACCAACGTGCTGCCACTGGCCAGTGGTCGAGACAATTGCTTCTGGAAACAAACTTTCGGAGGATTTGTCGTTCACACTGTCGAAATCGACCATGCGGAGGAATGCGGAGCCGATCCGTTGGTCATATGCAGCCCAAAGCGTCAGCGATCTCGTCTTCATCAAAGACGTAAACTGCCACAAGCAGAACGACTGTTCTTGGTGTCCCACTGGAGCTATCCACATCATGAGGCTCCCAGTCGATAGTGCACCGGCCACCACTGATGATGAAACGCTGAGATATGCTTGCACGCTGCCGTCCGTTTGCTCGAAACTGTGGCCCCAGCGACCTACAGTCAGCGGCGGGTATGCGACCTTCGACGTCATCAGATACCGCAGCTCGTGCTCGTTCAGCGCTTCATCGTAGAAGAAGACGTTCTTGATCGATCCAGCGAAGCCTGCATTTGCGCCTTCTGAGGAGCCGATCACTGTCGACGCGTCGCCCATGCTCGTAAAAGCTGGTAAAGAAGTTCCGTCCAGCGACACCACAACTCCATCTACAAAGAAATCCACAGAAGACGCGACCGAGTCGAACACGACAGCCACAAACATCCACACATCGGTTTTCACTGCCAGTTGATCTTGCAACTGTCCGCTAACAGACCATTTCCTGTTGCTGACGCACAACGATCGCCCGTTGCTTGTTCCATCTTCCGAAATAACGCATCTTTCACACGCAAACATCAGAAAATCAAATAGGATGAGCATGCGCATGAGCTCACGGGCACCAAACAGCAAACAACACCAAATAGACTTTTGAAACTCACCCCAGCTGCGTTAAAGTCACCTCTATGTGCACCCACGCACCCATTGTGAGCCGTGGGAATATCGCTTCGTGGATATGAAGTGGCAAGTCAATTCCACTTGTTCTATCGAGCCGCGCGCCTTCACTCTCGTCGCTCGCTCCACTGGCTGCTGCCGCTGAGAGCATCACCCTTCTCGCAGCGCCATGCTGACCATATCCATCGATAGAGGATCCAGTCGGCGCATAGTCTTGAATGTCCTTTGCGAGAGGATAGAGCGCAAGCAAGTGCTGCGGCCGCAGTGCTACGAACGGGTTCCACTCTGTGCGCTCGTCCGCCGAAGCACCGCCATTCGCCAGCAAAGCGAGCACGAGTCCGAGGAGCGCGCGACACGCCGCCATGATCGTATACCGTGGACCTAACTGGGCCTGCTTCCGTGGTGGCTGGGCGCTGCCGTACGCGCGCGTGTGTGTGTGCCGAAGTCGCGATCCTGCGTCGCTTGACGTTTGGTTGATGTGCCTCAATCCGAGAATGCGGAATCGGATCCGCACCCTTTCGGTTACGGTACAGTGTACCATGGCAACTCGCTCCATTGCTTTTAAAAAGCGGTACAGTGTGCCAACGTTTTAACTCCTCTGAAACTCGGACTTTCAGCCAATCAGAGCTGTCCACCTGGTTTGACTCTGAGCTTGCTCTCTTGCTCTATCTCGATACCCATCCCTCCCCCACTTTCTACCCGAAGCTCCATCTACTTCCATTTGAGCCCTTCAAACGCGTATCCGCCCGCCAGCGCCCTGCACGACCCATCGTACAAAACACTCCCATGCTGCGCGCGTCTCTTCCGCTGCGCCGCGCTCATGCGGCCGCCTCGACTGCCGTCCGCGCCACCACCGCCACCACCAGTACCATCATCACCACGAGAGGCTTCGCGTCCAGCTCGCTACGCTCATCGCGCCTTTTGAAGCGCGTACACGCCGCACCATTGTCAGCTGCTGCTGCGGTTGCGCAGACGGCGCATAGCGACGACAAGCGCTGGATGCGTGTGCTGCTCGCCGCTCTCGCGGTCTCGGGCGTCAGTACACTCGCGCTCTACGACCAGAAGATCAACGAGGCGGACTGCTGTGGCATCGTCGGCGTGGTCAGCGACTCGCAGAACGCGTCTGAGTTTCTGCTTGAAGGGGTCACGATCCTGCAGAACCGCGGCTACGACTCGGCCGGCATGTCGACGCAAAAGATGCCTGCGGAGGGTGAGCCCACTGTACCGATCATGACGACCAAGTTCGCGTCTGTGAGCGGCACGGCGGACTCGATCGACCTGCTCAAGAAGTCGCAGGGCCAGCACGACGGCAACACCGTCGGTATCGCGCACACGCGCTGGGCGACCCACGGCGCCAAGACAGACCGCAACTCGCACCCGCACTCGGATATGCACGGCCGCGTGTCGCTCATCCACAACGGGACATTTACCAACTACTACGAGATCAAGCAGGAGCTCATGGCGGAGGGCGTGGTGTTCTCGACCGAGACAGACACAGAGGTCGCGGCGCAGCTCATCGGCCACTTAATGGGTGAAGGCGCCGATGTGCTCACAGCCACGCGCATTGCTCTCACGCGTCTGGAAGGCACGTGGGGGCTTTGCGTCATGGCGCGCGACGAGCCGGGCAAGATCATCATCGCGCGCAACGGCTCGCCGCTCTGCATCGGCTACGGCTCGAACGAGATGTTCGTGGCGTCCGAGACCACGGCGTTCAGCCGCTACACGAAACGCTTCATCTCGCTGCAGGATGGCGAGCTAGCGGTGCTCAAGTCGGACTCGGCGGAGCTTAACCCCGTGGATGAGAAAGAGGGTTTCCTCCAGCGGTTCCCAACGAGCCGTCTCGCGATCGCGCCGGATGTGAAAGTGCGTCTCTCACCGGCACCGTACCCGCACTGGACGATCCGTGAGATCATGGAGCAGCCCAAGGCGGTCGCCGCGGCGCTGGGCTATGGCGGTCGCGTCTCTGACGACCACGTGTACCTCGGTGGTCTTGAGGCCGACAAGGAGCGTATGCTCAAGATCAAGCACCTGATGATCGCGGCGTGCGGCACATCGCTGTATGCGAGCAAGTACGGCGCGAAGCTCATGCGATCGCTCAACTCGTTCGACACGGTGAGCACGGAGGACGCGTCCGAGTGCGCGAGCGACCGCCTGCCAAAGAAAGAAGGTGGGTTGCTGGTGGTGTCGCAGTCCGGCGAGACCAAGGACGTGCACCGCGTGCTCAAGTCGGCGGAGGAGATGCCCACTGAGATCCCGACATTCTCGGTCGTGAACACGGTCGGCTCGCTCATCGCGCGCTCGACCAAGTGCGGCGTGTACCTGAACGCCGGTCGCGAGAACGCCGTGGCGAGCACCAAGGCTTTTGTGACCCAGGTGACTGTCATGGGACTCATCGCGTCCTGGTTTGCGCAGAATCGCGCGGACGGCAACCGCGCCAAGATGGACGAGCTCATCCAGTGCATGCACCGTCTGCCGATCGCGATCGGCATGGCGCTACGCTCGCGCGAGCTCTGTGCGCGCATCGCCGAGAAGCTCATGCGCTCGGAGCACCTGTTCGTGCTCGGTCGCGGCTACGGCGAGCCGATCGCGTACGAAGGCGCGCTCAAGATCAAAGAGATCACGTACCTGCACGCCGAAGGGTACCCGGGTGGTGCGCTCAAGCACGGCCCGTTCGCACTCATTGAGAACGAGAAAGACGGCAAGTTTGGCGCGACGCCGATCATTCTCATCGTGCTCGACGACGAGCACGCGTCGCACATGAAGACCTGCGCCGAGGAGGTGCGCGCCCGCGGCGCGTACACGATCGTGATCACGGACAACCCGAAGATGTGCGAGAACATCGCGGACACGATCATCCCGATCCCGACGAACGGCCCGATGACCGCGCTGCTCGCGTCCATCCCGCTCCAGCTCATCGCGTACGAGCTCGCGGTGCGCAAGGGCATCAACCCGGACGTGCCGCGCAACTTGGCCAAGGCTGTGACCGTGGATTAAGTTAAGAAGCCAGACAAACAACAAAGTCAAAGAGACAATGTCAAGCACAAGCATTTACACATGGACACTATTGCTTGTACGAACCCGTGCTTTACTCTTGTATGACTTTCGCTGACGTGAGCTTGCTCGTAGATGGACTACCAGCCGTTGCTGTAGTTGCTGGTATGTTGGTCGCTGGTACGATCTGCACGAGTGATCGCGTCGTGAGCCCACACGCGTGCAGCGTGTCCTCCAGATGACTGAGCTTCCTGCCGTTGGGCAGGTACACGTCGAACTGCTCCTCGTGCGTGAATCGCTTGCAGCTCTTCTGGACAATGCTCGCCTTGAGATGGCGCACTTTCTTGCGCGAGAAGAGCGTGGCGCGCAACATCATCCCACCGGGCAGGCGGCAGCTGACGACGATGCGCTCATCCCGCTCATTACTGTGCGGGAGGTCGATGCTGCTGCTGGGTGCGCCTTGGTCGCCATTGCTGTCAGTATTGTCATTCTGATGCTGGAGGTCTTGTAAAGAGCCCTGGCGAGCGAGCGCAAGTCGCTTACTTCCTGTAACTTCGTCGCAAGCTGGTGGCTGTTGTGGAGATTGTTGGAGACTCGTGAGCTCCGCTTGTGAATGGTGCTGAGGGGTCTTGACCTGCTTCAGGAGTCCGTACTTTGTCGCCAAGAGGTTCACGCGGTGTTCTCCCTGCGGCTGTCTGCGGAGCCACTCGAACGGGTCGAGACTCTCGTTGCTGGCGGTGCTGCTATATGTTGCTGGGAATCTGCTCGCGTGCTTTAGAGACGAGAGTCTAGGTGTGGACTTGGAGTCTTCGAGACCTCTGTTTATCTTCATCGTCATCGTCAGCTGTGTCTGCTTCTCTTTCCTCTTCTTGTCCTTCTCGACGGCGTGGAGCACTTTGGTCTTCTGTTTCGCGTAGTGCGGGGACGCGTTCCAGGCTTCGGGAACCGCATACGACGGCAGGTTGCGCGCGAGTGACCACATGACCTCGCGCTTCTCTCGCGAGGCTCCGAAAGCTGCAGGTGACGGAGAATCCCTCAGTATTTTGCGACTACTCGTTTGATGACGATGATGATGCTGGGGTGGGTCGCCAGAGTCAACTGGGCTTTTCGCATCCCAGAACCGTCGAACGTCGTAGATCCCTGGCCCAAGGTCAGGGTCTGTTGTGGACGCTGGAATGAACGAGGTTTTGTCTTTTGAGACGCGTGGAAAGACTGCGCTCTGGGTCGATAGCAAACTGCGCACTGGTGGTGTGTGGCTTTGAAGAAATGCATGAGAACCTCCATTTTGCTCTTGGTTCAGAAGAAAGGCTTCGAGCGTTTGTTGTTGGCGTGTCCGCGTTCTTCTTGCGGCGCTGGTCGCTGGCTCGAGACCTCGAGTGCTCCGGGTGAACGAGCCCAGCGGCGGAGGGTGATATTGGCTGGTTTGTATGGGGCTGTAGAGCTCGTTGTTGCTACTGTTGTTGTTGTTCGCTGACTGATTTGGTGCTTTTGACAAGGGAAACATGATTAAGCTGCTGGCGCCATTGTTGATCTGTATGAGCGATGCCAATTGGAAAGGATCTCGATCCGTGCGTGATGCGAAGATCGCAGACTGGTGCTGCGGCGTCAGACCGTCCAGTTTCCACGGATCGTCCACGTCGTACGCGCCTGGACCGGGCAGATTCTGATTCATGCGTGAGCATTTGGAGCCATCGTTTTCCCGCAAAGTCAATCAGCAGTAGTACCATATCGTAGAGGTCAAAACAGTACGTACCTCTAGATCAAGCTTCTCCTGTTTGTGGTGCGTGCCTTCCTCCGAGTAGCCCAGTGGCACGCGAAATTTCCTCTCGAGCGCGCCAACGTCCACCTCGCCGAGCACTTTCTGGGCTTCGAGGCGCACGACCAGGCGGAAGACGTCCTGCGACAGGAAGGGCTTGGAATTGCTACCCATCCGAATGCCCTGTTGATGCGTTTTGCCTGGGGTCTGCATCTCTGTCTCTGGACTGTCGAATCGACGCATACGTTTGGTTCAGAGCTCGCTTGCAGTCTGCTCTTTAGTACTAAAAGAACTTGCAAGGCGCATCACTCATTCAGTCATCGTCACATCCGTTCGTTGCTTTTCATGGGGATCAAAGGGTTATATTTAGGATGACATCGCGTGCTTTTTCTTTCCCCTGTGTCTGCGGACAAGCAAATGAATGCGAGGAGTTAAACAAAGTTGAAATAGAGAAGAGGGAGCCAAAAGCGGAGAGGTGGAAGGTGAAGAAATATCCAGCAGTAGCTTTGAGGGACTGGAAACTGGTACCTGGAAGCTGATGAGTCGTCGTGAAGCGAAGGGTGGCTTTTGCATTTACTCGGTCTCGAGAATCGTCGTCGGGCGTCGTGCCAGTGTAGATGACATGAGCGTCTGCAGTACGCGCGCCGCGGATGGCCGCAGCTGGGGGTCCGACTGCAGACACTCGTGCGTGAGTCGGCGAATCACCTCTGGACACGTGTCCGAGACCTTGGGCTTGAGCTTCCCGACTGCCACCTGCTGCACGATCGTCGTCTCTTCGAGACCCATATCCTGGTACGGGATCTTGTGCGTGTCGAGCTCCGTCAGCAGCACGCCGAGCGAGTAGATATCCGCGAGTTCGCTGTAGTCTTCACCCAAAATGATCTCAGGCGCGACCCATCGTGCTGTGCCGACACCCGCAGTCATCGTCTGCTGGAACGTGCGTTCGCGACTCTCACCAAAGTCCGACAGCTTGGCGCCCTTGTGCGAGTCCATCAGGATGTTGCGCGACTTGATGTCACGATGGATCAGCGGCGTCGCGAGGCTGTGCAAGTAGTACACCGCTTCACAAATCTGCACGCAGAACGTGCCCTTGCCGTTGTCCCACGTGAGCTCCGTGGGCGAGTGCTTGCGGAGCACGGTGAGCAAGTCACCCGAATCCATAAACTCCATCACAATCTGCAGATCCGAGAGCGAGTCGTCGTAGCAGGCGCCAACGAGTCCGAGGATGCGCGGGTGGTTCAGCGTCGCAAGCAGGTTGAGCTCCGCGACAAAATCTGCAACGTTCGCTGGGTCGTTCGTCAGCATCTTCTTCACGGCGACGAGGCCGCCGTTGTAGTGCGCGAGCCAGACCTGTCCGAACGCTCCCTTCGCGATGCTGCGCGTGTAGTTCATGTCTCGCGCGTCAATGCGCACAACGTTCTTGCTGATACGCGGGATCTCGCGCATGTGCTGCGACTCCTGCGTGACCATTGTGTCATCGTTCATCTCGCTCTGGTAGCGTCCAATCTGGGAATAGTCGCCCGTCGTGCCGTTGGTCGAGAATGACGGACCCTTTGGTCCAGTGAACACAGACGATCCGCGACCGCGGCCGTTGTTGTTCGTCGATGGGCGGTGACCTCCTGGTGTTCGGTTCGACTGGTTCGTGTTGTTGTTGTTGTTGTTATACGACATCGTGGCGAAGTAGTCCTCCTTGTTGCTCGATCTGCGGCGGTAGAAGAACACGGCGCCGCCGAGCACGAGTACCGCCGCCACGATGCACACGACGATGATGATCGTGCTGGACGATCCGCTCTTCTTGTCATCCGTGGAGCCGCTTCCATCAGATTCGGAGATACACACCACTGCGTCGAGTACTTTGTCTTCCGTCGCGCCAGACGCGCACGACCCGCTCGCGGCCTCGACGCCAAGTGTGCTGTTGCTGAGCAGCCGCTTGAGGAGCGTAAGCTGCGCTTTGGTCACCACCAGATTCTTGATACTGTTGCCCTTGAGGTTGCTGTTTCGATCATGGGAGACAAGAGAGTATTGGAGTGAGCCTCAGGTCGACAGATAGAGTCCCAAACATAGTGTTGTTCAACGCACATCGATGTGAGCTTGGTCATGTTGAAGATCGAAGTTGGGAAAGTGTCGAGCGCGTTGTCCTCCAAGTTCCTGCATCACGAAAACCAGATAGACCAGAACAGGTTTGAGCTTGGCTGGATTCCTCTCTGTGAGCGAATATCAGGAGCGTTAAAATACGTACAGCATGGTCACTTCCGGCAGCACCAAGTCGAACTTCGTGAGGGCGTTGGCGCTCAGATCCCTGTTTTGTATCAGCATAGAGTAGCTCCATTAGATTTTTTGCGGGCTTCAAATACAATACCATACATTTCCCAACGAACACTTACAAAGTCTTGACTTTCTGGAGCGCCGTGGCGACACTGGAGCCACTGGCTGGCGTCTCTGTGATCACGTTCTTTGCGAGATTCCTACAGCATTAATTCCAGAATATGTACAGGTTAGCAATTCTCCAATAGCGAATAGCTGTGGAACACGTGCGAGAGTATGGATATGGACACGTACAGTTGCGCGAGGTTGCCCATGTTGGCAATGTCCGCCGGGAATGCCTTGAGGTTGCAGTTTTGCAGATATCTGTAGACGGCAAGAGATACAGAGAGGATATTAGTCAGTCGATTAGCTATTATACACTGGGGACGTGAAGCAAGTACTAATGGAAAGTCTCGCATGGCATGGGCACTTACAATAAGTTGACGCTCTTTGGGAGCAAATTTGTTTGCGCGGTTGAGAGGTCCACGTTCGTGATGACACTGGTGCATGGTCAAGTGAGAACACCCGACACCGTTAGACTCAAATATACAAATCAAATACAAACCGAGCTAGTCAAAGAACAGCAGCAGCAGCAGCACGTACAGTCCCTCGAGCACCGCGGCTGTTGCGAACGCGCCGTCAGCAAACGCCACGGTCTTCACCGACCCTTTCTGCACGTCCGTGTTGTCAAAGCCCGTGATTTGGCTACACACAGCAGAACACAAAAACACGATCACCATCAGTACATTTAGCGTCCAATCACCCGCTGACAATACAAACACATCACAAACAGCAAACTCACATCGCGCGCGTTTCCGAGGAGAAGACGCCGGCCGCGATCTTCTCGATCGGCGCGGTTGATGTGTCGTCGTTGGCTTTCGGTTCCTTCACGAAGAGCGTCCACTTGAGCGCAAGTGCACCCGATTTGTACGTGTCATCCAGGCACTGGTACGTGCACGACGTGTCCTGCTTGACGCATTTGCCACCCGGCGCGTCGCTGCAGGTCGTCGCGGAGCCGCTCGGGTACTGCGCGCAGGGCTGGTCATCGTCGCACTTGGCGCCGCACGAGGCTAGCGTCACACGCTGTGTGTCGGCACAGAAAGCCGACGAAGAGGAGGAAGAGGAGCTCGTTGTGTTGGTCGCAGCGTCCACGAGCGACGCGGTCGCTGCCAAAAGCGCCGTCGCCGCTGAAGTCAATGCTGCGAGGAGCTTCATCTCGGCCCTCGTCGACTTATCCGTTTGTAGCTGTTGGTGAAGTGCCTGCGAGCGATGGAATAAATCGAATTGTGAAAGAGCGCTCGCTGAACGGAAACTCGTGGGTGGAGGTTGCGCGAAGGTGGCCCGAACGAGATGCTTTTGCCCAATCAGAGTGAACCCATTGAGGGGATGTCAGGATGGAGAAATCACAAAAAGTGATTTGACGAGATGGGAAAACTGGTTTGGCATGCACGTGATTGCGACTGTGATTGATTCGAATGGATATGTATGAGGCGTTTGTATGTGCTGACGTCTGGTTTATCTATGTGTCGGTTCGTGGTTCGGATTAGATTGGCACTGTGATCTCGGCCAGCCACGGAATCAATCAAGTTCTGCTTGCCTGGGTTCTCTGCATGTAGTTTACAAGGACGGGAATCAATGGACAAGCCAAGCTCGTCGATCGAGGGACCAACGGAAAATCTATTCGTGCGTAATGTGGCTTACCTGCGCACTTGCTTGCCAAAACAAGAATGCCGACAGTGGAGACCTCGGAGTGTCGAGCAATCGCTGGCGAATCTTGCACTGGCTTGAGCCGAGAGAGAAGACCCGAGAATGGATGGCTCCGTTGTTCAGGGGGCGATAAACAACTGCTTTTAGTTCATCTTCTCGCTGGTGAAAGCCAACAACGAAAAAAATCGGCCGCGACACGTCAGATGGACACCTGAGAGAAAGAAATGGCAGCGAGTACCACAGACAACCAAAGATTCCACTTGTTGCTGGTTGGTGACGCGAGCTGCTTGTGCTGCGTGACGTCGCCGCGAAAGCGACTTGCTGAGGAGCTCTTGCTCGCATTCGGGACAAGACATGCAGGTCAAGCGACCCGCCACTTGATTTGACACCTGCAAACGAATGGCAAGTGCGACAGGACGCCCACCCACGCATCTTTGCTGTGCTTTAGAGTTGACTGGAGAATCGTATGAGAGAGAACGAAGCCTTGAAGTTCATGCGAATGTTGGCTGGACAGTGCAGTTTACGAGATGGCTTCACTTTTCTTTTTCTAAGCGGCGCAGCTGAGATTGCAACATTTGTTTGCGTTTGTTCCGTCCCAAGTGACAGGCCACACAACAGCAAACTCAAACGAGCTCGTTGCTGCTGATCCGAGAGAAGCATTCACTTTCACTTCCTTGCAGTTTGGCCAACACAAAAGAAGACCAACCGAAATTTTCAAGGAGGCGACCAAATGAATCCAGTTAGGCGCTTACAGTGAGTCTTTCGAATAAGTGCGCATTGCTTTCAGTGCGTGCTCCAACAGAAAGCGGATTCTAAATTCTAAATGCATGAAGCACCAGAATTCTAGGTCAAGAGTTAGGAAAATTTTCTTTCAAACAGATTTGCGTAGTTATACAAACAGTTGATTAGGAAAGTGTGTATTTATAAGAGTGTACATAGTGCGAGCTAAAAATTGAAACGATTTAATATTCCGCCGACGTTAAATCGACGCAGTGAACTACACAATAGCAAACGAATTGCTTCCTCATGCTGGTTGCTACCATGAATGCTGATTTGAGCAAAATTCCTATTTCCCTTTTGGAAAATGATCAGGTCGAGTGGTAACTAGCACAGGGATGACTTCATGTGCTGGTGCGCGAACGAAAGCGCGCGCTCTATTCTTTTGTGCTCAGCAGAACTTCGCGAAGATTCAGTCGAGATCTGCGGCCCATGTGTCGTTTTGAACTCGCCTTTGGAAAAGTTGGGGATCCCCCAAAAAGGGGGAGAGACGCCCTGCGGCAATGGAATTTAGAAAGAACAAGAGCCAAAGCAACGTGTTAAACCCCAGTTCCAAACTAAAGTTCATCCACATATATATCCACAAAAGTCTATTGACAAAGCAAGCGTGGTGACCAACCAACACGTTCTTCCTGAGTCTGGTGATAGCATATATCAGCATATATCCCGCGCGCGTTTGTTCAAGTTGCAAAAGCGGATAGGGCAACTTCGTTTTGCGCTGTTGAGCTCCTCGTTCTCGCGTGCTTTCAGTATGGAGCTCTCGCTTGCTTGTTTGACAGGTCAACCCTTATTTGCTGCACAGCAAAAGCTCAGCAGATCTGGCTCAGCAAAATCAGACAGCCAAGCTGGCTGAAACGAGAAACGAAACACAAGCCAAAGCAGAAACGGAAAATCATTGCCATAATGAAGTGAGCAATATTCTACATAAACTGCACAAATGAAAATCATTTGACGTACTTTACAGAAAAGAAAAGCGATGTTGTGGAGCTTTGGAGGGTTTCGTCACGCGTAATTTATAAGAAAATCCACTAGGGATTTTGGCGTATTACAATTCCTACCAAAATGAGCAGGACATCCGTAATAGTGTACCGTAATTAGCAAGAAGTAGCACGCGGGTTGGGGTTCAGCGCTACTTTTCTGTACAAAAGTACAGCATCACAGCCGGGTGATTGGGTTATTGCTCCTCCTCCTTGGTCTCTGCCTCCCTCGTTCCCTCCAGCCTCCCACTTTTGCTCGAATCACTAGCGACAGTGAATGAACAGCCCGCGCGTTGACGATTAAACCAGTAAAGTACGTACAAATGTAGCTTTAGTGGCTCGACGAGGTGACAAATCCACTGAGTTATAGCATCTCAAAAATGCTTATCACACGTTAATCAGTACTATATCTGCATTCCGAGCCTAAAAGAGGCGATTTTGATTGCGTGCTGTATTCAGCAGACACTGTGTCTAGCTTCTCAGTGCATTTTCCCGAGGTGCTTGTGCTTGATTTTGTGCCTTTGCAGCATGCCTGCTGGAATGTTTGTTTGCGGCAGTCGTCCACAATAGAACAAGAAAGAGAAGCGCGCCAGCAGAGCAGAGCAAGCTCAACGAGGCAGCTGCACAGGCAGCGACCAACTCCATCCGTCCAAGCAGCGAGCTCAAGCGAGCAGCTCCATCCACAGGGACAAGCAAGCAGGCAGGTAGTCCCAGCACCACACGCTCACATATAGATTCACCCCACACAGACCAGACCAGACCGCTCGTGCTCGCCATGAGCTCGTACATCATGCTGACGCCGACGTCGTCCGAGGGTGTCAAGCCGCCCGTGCCCGCGAGCGACCTTGTGGCGCGCAAGTGGGCAGCGTCCAAGCGCAAGTCGCACCACCGCGAGATCAAGGAGCACGTCGCGCGCAGCACCTCGCTCAAGGAGCCCGACCCGGACGACGACGACCTGGACCTGGACCCGACCGACACGGACCGCAGCTCGGAGCTCGCGGATGGCGACGATAGCCACGGAGACGGCGACGACATAAACGAGATGGACGGCGAGGGCGAGTTCGGTTCGTTCCCGACCTATGTGTGTGAGCTACACGACCCCAAGCCGATCCTCATAGGTACGTGTGATTTTTGTTTGAATGGAGCTGTTCGTGGCAGAGGGCTGCTGTAGAGGAACACCCCATTATGGATATATTTATGCTTGTGTTAGTTGAATATGGGGGTGTACTCATTTGAGTTATCTATTTATGTGCCACTATAGCTGAACACATTGAGTACAACCGCGTGGACATTGCGCCGTTTGACCCGCCGTCGTCGTCGAAAGACAGCAGTAGCAGCAACGGCGCGGCGGCGAAGAAGAAGGCGCGCTACGTGGGTTCGCACTCGGACACAATCTTCCAGTACGAGATCTCGGTCGGCCCAACGCAGGAGATCTTCGAGTGCACGCCCGCGCAGGTACTCGAGGTGTACAAGGTGCTTTCCAAGGACGCCCAGATCGCCGAGCAGCTGCGCTTCATCGAGACCAACTACTTTCGCGATGGCTTGCTCGGGTCGCTCAAGCGGTTGTACACATCCCCGGCCAAGCTCTCGGAGGAGATGATCGAGGTGCTCGAGGCGATCTCGGACGTCGACGCCGTGCTTACGCATGCCGCGTACCTGGAGCTCATCGGCGCGACCAAGGGCTCGACCGTGCGCCGCGAGATCGATAATTTGCTGCAGCACCACAACCGCACGCCGCGCTCGGACCCGAAGAGTACGTGCATGTGCGACGCGTACCAGAAGTCGGTTGACCGCTTTGGCGCGTTCTATAAGGAGCACGCCGCGACGATGGGCAACCCGGAGCGGTTCTCGACCGTGGCAAGTGAGTCGCTCATGTGGTCGCGCGGCGTGCTGTCGTTCTACACCGACACTGTGTACGTGCTTGACAAGCGTGAGTTCCGTCCCACGCACGGACTGAAGAAGTGCGCGATCTATGGCTTTGGGCGGCGGAAGCTCTTTGAGATCGTGCGCACGTCGCGGAAAGAGTGGTCAATCCGCCACTTCCACTACGGCGAGCTCTACACGCTATGCGTGAACCGGTACATGCATGGCATGAAGACGCGGCACATGGTCGCGATCAAGCGCAAGGTGCCGGATCTGCAGCACGGCGGACTGCGGCAGGAGAACGTCTGCTTTGTGAAGAAGTCCAAGAAGCTCGGATACCGGTGCCTGCTCATGGGCGAGGTGATCTCGCGCGGCAAGGTGACGACGTCGATCTCGATCGAGCGCCCCAAGTCCCCCGAGGGCGACCCGCACTACCACTATGTCACGATGAGCGAGGTCTCGGGCTCGGCGCGCGACTCGGTCTGCAGCAGCACGCTGAGCGTCCCGACCGATTACCACAAGCACCTGCAGCGGCTGCACATCTGCGGTGGCAGCGACGTTGTGGCGTTCCTCGCGGTGGCCGCGAGCTATGACATCCTCGTCGGCGCGATCACGTACTGGATGGAGAAGAGGTATTGACGATACACACCCAGAGAGAAAGAGAGAGAGAGAAAAGGAATCTGCTATAGGCGTTTAGGAGAAAGGAGGAGAGGTTGTCTGGTTGGATGACGAGATGGCTGGCTGGTTGGATGATGTAAAGGATGGGGATTGTTTTTAAGTGTAAGAAAGTTGCGAAAAAGGGAGGTATCAAGCGCTCGCTCAGTACCGACCGCGCGTGATATATCTACGCTCTGCCTACACTAATTGTACTCAAGTTTGACCACGCACAAGTGGATAGAATACCTGGAGTGACGCTTCGAGCTTGCGTGCACCTGCTCGTGACATCCACCACGTTCGAGCTTCAAGGCGGACGGACTTGCGTGAATAGAAATAGCGCTTTCAAAACTCGACACTCGGTGTCAGATGAATGAATGCCTCGCAGTGGCGGGGATATGGCGAGAACGCACGTGAGGACCTATATCTCACTCAACAAGAGCTCTACTGACCAAGGTTCTCGCGTTCTCAGCAACGGACTGACCGACCCAGAGAAAGATCTGTCCAATCAATCGATCAGTTGTGGTTTCCTTCGTCTTGGTTGAACGAACGGAGCAGCTTCGTGAGTGACCCGCGCTGCTGAGCCTCGCAGAAGACCCCATCCATCCTGCTGACTGTTAGTTGGTAATGTCAGTTGGCATAACTCATAGCTCTGAGAAGGCTGAGCTCACAGGGTGCACTTAAAGGTGATCGCATCGCATCGCGATTATCAGGCGGTCAGGAGGGTTGCAGGGAAGTATTCCGCCGCTTGCTTCTTTGCAGCAGCCAATGACGCAGCAGACGTGGATCCGCCCGAATGGCTCCGAGTTGAAAATCCAAGACAGGAAAATAGGATACAGATTTTCCTTGTCTTGAATGGATGGCACTCAATCTCCGATACAAACTCAAAGTGGACCCATCACCCAGGTGGATGGACAGAAATGTGGGAGGGTGAACAGCAACAATGGCAATGGTAATGCGCGCGCATTCAACCAGAGCTTTCCACAAAAAGAGTGAGCTGCTCGCAGTGACTGCGTGCGCATTTCTCTTTTTCTAGCCAAGAACAGACAGAGTGACCAGCAGACTACCACCCACAGCAGCACAGCAATGGCCAGCGCAGACGTCGTGGCCCAGCTCGAGGCCAAGTACCCGAATCTGCATGTGCTCAAGTACCGCGCGCTCACGACGCTGCAGATCAAGCTGCGTGACATCCAGAGCTCGCACGCGCAGTTCAAGCACTACGCCGACCGGCTCATGCGGTGCGTGCGTGGCTTGCTTGCCAAAGTGTTGCACTCGCATGTTGAAGTGGCTGTATTCAACTCTGTATGTATGTATATGTGCTGATGCGCGTATGTGCTCCATATGACAGCATCCTGGCGGAAGAAGGACTCGCGAGCTGCGCGACCGAGAGCGCGACGATCTTCACCCCCACGGGCGACTCGTTCACGGGGCTGCTTCCCGTCGAGCGCGTGTGTGCAGTGTCCATCATCCGCGCCGGCGACTCGCTCCTCGATGCGGTGGTCGCGTGCGACCCAAACGTCGCTGTCGGTGCGTGTTGTGTGATGATTGCATTGGATCCGTGGCTTGTGTCGAAAGTAAATGCTCACTAACTGGGTTCTTGTTCTGGTTTGATGGATGCGCAGGTAAGATCCTGATCCAGCGCGACGAGGAGTCGGTAGAGAAGACTCCGATCATGTTCTACTCGAAGCTCCCACCTGGCGTGCAATCGTATGACAACGTGCTGCTCGTGGACCCGATGCTCGCGACCGGCGGCAGCGTGCTCATGGCGATCAAGGTAAGCAAATCATTTCACCTTACTGCTGGGGTTTCATTGTTTTTCCAGTAGCTTGACCTCGTGGGAATTAATAAATTTGTTGCACGCGTGTAGACTCTGATCGATGCTGGCGTGGAAGAGAAGAAGATCACGTTCCTGAATGTCATCTCTTGCCCTGAGGGCATCGACACGCTCTTCACGGCGTATCCGAGTGAGTCTTCGAATGAACCGTTGGGAGGATATGTTGATGCGTGGATACTGACGCTTGCTCTGCGTGTGCTCCGCGTGTTGTTGCTACAGATGTGAAGATCGTCACTGCCGGTCTCGATTGCGGCTTGAACAGCCAGAAGTACATCCTGCCGGGCTTGGGCGACTACGGTGACCGCTACTACAACACCGTCGGATAAGCCACAGACGAACGTTCGCGTGTCATGTGATAGGGCTCAGCTTTTCTGTTTCGTGGCGTGCATTTAGTTCACCCGAGTGTACCGGACGACCTGGTCCAGCTCGTGCTGCTCTACAACATGAACGGCGAGTATGAGAAGGCGCTGCCGCCGCTGCACTTTGCGCCATCCCCAAGTTCTCTTCGTCCGAACCTCGCTGGTCGATGCAGGTACTGCAACATCTCTTCCGACATACTCGCTCGTACATCAATCAACTCAAGCATTCACGTTTCGTTCTTCGCGATGGCTTGTTGAGTGATGCAGCAAGTCCTTTTGCAAATGCGCATGTGTATTCATTTGCAAGAACAGAAAGGTGTTTGAATGTTGATGCTGCTATCGACATAGAAATGGAGGGTTGGCATCACGCTTCTCCCGGTTCCTTAATCACCAGAAGAGGTAGATAAATGATGGAGCATCTATCTATCCCTTCTGACGATTGAGGTAGCGCAGCGCCACAAGCGCCAGCAGGTGGAACACGATGATCACCATGAAGATGTAGCCAAAGATGGACCAGATGTCGTTGTGCTTCATGGTGAATACGTCCTCCACGTCCTCCTTCACCGTCGCGTTGTGCGAAGAAGGGTTGAAGCTCGTGAACGTGAAGAAGAAGATCGAGTTCATGAGCACACTGATGATCGCCATGTAGCACCACATCCACACTCAGTTGTCCTGATGCAGCTGTCCTAGTTATATTCCCTCTTCAAGTTGAATTCCGTATTTCGTGATACCTCTTGAATGTGGTCAAAAACCAATAGAATCTCGCGGATGGGCGACATCAACGAACATCTTGGTCCCGCTATGCAGCCGAGCTATCAAAATCCCGATTTATAATCTACCAAACTCACAGGAAATACCGGTAGTTATAAACTTTTTACCAGATTATCGAAATCGTACCGCCTTGGTTCTCCTTCGTCCTCAAATAAGTACATTTTCCTCATACATTTTTTTTTATTGATACAGACACTATCTATGAGATCAGATCTGATTCTCGTCAAAAATGTCAAATATAGTGGCAGCCTCCAAACTTCAATCAGAACGCCTTTCATTTCCGATCTTTCCCCAAACAAACGCACCGAAGAACAAGACGAGGAGCGAAAGCAAACGTACTCAAATGGCGCCACTGCTGCTGCTATCTCTTCTCGCGTCGTCTGCGGTGTCGCTGCTGCTCTCAATCGCGCTCGCGGAGATCCCGCGCGCGTGCGAGCTGGCGCACGCATCGTTCCCATTCTGCAACACATCGCTGAGCACGCCCGAGCGCGTGGACGACCTGCTCGCGCGGCTCTCGCTCAAGGACAAGGTGCTGCTGCTCACTGCACGTGCGAGCCCCAAGGGGAACGTGTCGAAGCTAGGGCTCCCCGAGTACAACTGGGGTGCGAACTGCGTGCATGGTGTGCAGTCGACGTGCGGTACGAACTGCGCGACGAACTTCCCCAACCCAGTCAACATCGGCGCGATGTTCGACCCCACTGCGGTGTACGAGATGGCACAGGTGATCGGCTGGGAGCTGCGTGCACTTTGGCTGGAGGGTGCACGCGAGAACTACGCCGCAGGGCCGCACTTGGGACTCGACTGCTGGTCGCCGAACATCAACATCAACCGCGATCCGCGCTGGGGACGAAACATGGAGACGCCGTCGGAAGACCCGCTCGTGAACTCGCTCTACGGCGTCGCGTACACGCGCGGGCTACAAGAAGGGAAAGACCCGCGGTATCTGCAGGCTGTCGTGACGCTCAAGCACTGGGTCGCGTACTCGTACGAGCACTACGCCGGTGTGGACCGCATGCAGTTCGACGCGATCGTGTCGAAGTACGACTTTGCCGACACGTACTTGCCGGCGTTCCGCGCATCGGTCGTCGAGGCGAAGGCAAAAGGCATCATGTGCTCATACAACCTGGTGAACGGCGTGCCCATGTGCGCGAACGCCGCGATGACACGCCTGCTGCGCGAGAAGTTCGGGTTCGACGGCTACATCACGAGCGACTCTGGCGCGATCCGCGGCATCTGGGAGAAACGTCACTACACCAAGACCAAGTGCGAAGCCGGTGTGCTGGCGATCCAGAGCGGCACAGACGTGAACAGTGGCGAGGTGTACTTCGACTGCCTCGAGCAACTCGTGAAGGAGAAGAAGCTTGAGACTAAGTACATCGACGACGCGATCCGCAACTCGCTCGCGCTGCGTTTCCAGCTCGGGCTCTTTGATCCGATCGACGATCAGCCGTACTGGCACGTGCCGCCGAGCGAAGTGAACACCAAGTGGTCGCAGAAACTGAGTCTGGAGATGACGCGCAAGTCGATCGTGTTGCTCCAGAACCACAACCAGACGCTACCCTTGCGCAACCGAGGAGTGACGAAGCTCGCAGTGATTGGACCGCACGCGGCTGCAAAAGAGGGTATGATGGGCAACTACTATGGACAGATCTGCCATGGGGACTACCGCGAACTGGGCTGCGTACAGACGCCATTTGAAGCTTTGAAGGCGAAAAACACAGGGGGCGAAGGTGATGCTTCTTCGACGCTCTACGCGCAGGGCTGTGGCATAAACGACACGTCCACGGTGGGCTTCTCTGCAGCTGTCGCGATCGCAAAGGAAGCCGACGCCGTGGTGCTCTTCCTCGGCATCGACACGACGATCGAGCGTGAGGCGTACGACCGCGAGAACATTGAGCTCCCGGCGATCCAGATGCAGCTGCTCAAGACGATCCGGAAAGTGGGCAAACCGACGGTCGTCGTGCTCTTCAACGGCGGCATCATCGGCGTCGAGGAGATCATTCTTCACACGGACGCGCTTGTGGAAGCTTTCTATCCGGGTTTCTATGGTGCGCAGGCGCTCGCAGACATCCTCTTTGGCGACCACAACCCAGGCGGCAAGCTCCCCGTCACGATGTACCGATCGAACTACGTCGATTCGGTGCCGATGAAGAGCATGAGCATGACCGAGTACCCGGGACGCTCGTATCGGTATTTCAAGGAAGTGCCCGTGTTCCCGTTCGGGTACGGACTGAGCTATACCAAGTTCTCCATCGTGTCGTCCTCGAGTGATGACGGCGATGCTGACGACATCACGAAGATCAAGCGCACGCAAACTATTTCAGAAGGGCTGGACGCCAAGTTCCAGATCGTGATCTCGAATGACGGCAAAATGGCGGGCGACGAGGTCGTGTTTGCGTTCTTCCGACCACTTTCGGTCGACGCCACGGGGCCCGCGACGCTGCTGAACCAGCAGCTATTCGCGTACCAGCGCGTAAGTCTCGACGTGCAGCAAGTCGCCGAGCTCGAGTTCCACGTGCACGACACGACGCTCGCGCTTTATGACGATGCTGGTAATCTGACACTCTTCCCAGGGTACTACGAGATCATTTTTACGAACGGCGTGACCGAGCGGATCGCGTTCCTCGTGCACTTATTGAGCGAGAAGCGCGTGATCCGACCGTTTGAGCTGACCTCTGAAGCAGATTCAGAAGGCGAGTCTCAAGCTCAGGCTAAGGCGGACACGCCTGTGAAAGTTGCTTCTGCTCCTGTCGAGTTGGAGGCGTTGACTGCGGTGGAGTAGCTGCAAATACATACGCACGGCGTGCTGTTGGATATGCTGCAAGAAATGAAATCTCGTGATGTGTGCATGTGCATTTAGTTCGCCAGGTTCTTGATCTGGTCGGTCGTATTATTTCGGGGATAACGATGGTTTTATCTGGTTATTTTAGCTCTGCTGGTAGGCAGGCAGGCAGACTCACTCACTTGCTCTCACTCCGCGTCTTCTCCAAAGGCAGACTCCGATTTCCCCAAGCGAGTAGAAAGAAGCCCAAGCAGAGAGCATCGAGAACACCCACCAAGTTCGTGAGGAAGCCCAGGCATCTCTCTCTCTCTCTCTCTCTCTGTTTCCTCCAAGTAGCCACACCTGACAACACTGCCAGAAGCAGCGAGATGGACTATTATGAGATCCTCGAGGTGCCTCGCGGCGCCACCGACCAAGAGATCAAGCGAGCGTACGTACAAGCGCTTGTTTGTCTGTGCTTGTGGTGATCAAATGGGGAATGTCGTCCTGATTTGTGTTGTTCTCTTGCAGCTACCGCAAGCTGGCGATGAAGTGGCATCCGGACAAGAACAAGAGCAACCTGAGCGAGGCACAGCACAAGTTCCAGGAGGTCTCGGAGGCCTACGATGTACTCAGTGACCCGCAAAAGCGCGCCACGTTCGACCAGTACGGCTACGACGGGCTCAAGAACGGCGTTCCGGACGACAACGGCGAGATGCGCGACGGCTACGCGTTCAACGAGCGCGCCTCGGAGGACGTCTTCAACAAGTTCTTCGGCACGGCGAACCCGTTCTCGGACTTTGGGTTCGGCGATACGATGCCGTTTGCGAGCGCGCTGCGCAAGAAAGGTCCCGAGAAGGCCGAGCCGATCGTCAAGGACGTCGAGTGTACCCTCGAGGAGCTCTTTAATGGCGTCACGAAGACCATTGAAGTGGAGCGCAAGCGGCTGCAGAACGACGAGCTCTCGAACGAGACCAAGACGTTCCAGATCAAGGTCAAGCCTGGCTGGAAGCACGGCACGAAGGTCACGTTCGAGCGCGAGGGTAACGAGACGCGCACGAATGAAGCCGGTGACGTGGTTTTCCAGATCACGCAGAAGAAGCACGCGCTGTACACGCGTGACGGGGCCAACTTGGTGTTCACGGCCAAGCTCAAGCTGAGCGAGGCGCTCGGCGACTACTGCGTCCAAGTGCCGACGCTCGACGGCCGCAAGCTCGCGATCTCGTGCAACGACGTGGTGACGCCCGCGACCGAGAAAGTGGTCAAGCAGGAGGGAATGCCGCTCTCCAAGCAGATAGCAGCAGGTCCACTGGGAGAGCAGCAGCGAGGCAACCTCGTGATCAAGTTCGACATTGTGTTCCCAAAACACCTCACGAGTCTCCAGAAAGCGGCGCTCGTCAAGATCCTGGGTTAGCTCGCGGTGGACTCGAGAGTAGTTCACAAGGATCACAATGAGAAAAACAAGACTGGAGGGTACTTACTGCACCTAGGCATGGACAGGAGGGTGAAAGAAGCTAAGTTATGAATTCAAGCAGCAAGCAATTTGACAACCGATGTGACTCCGAGCAATGAAGAAGACGGAGGAGGTTGGCCACCACCACGCACGCAGCTACGAGCTAATTGGCACAACATGGTTTACCTGACCTCATCTGCCTCATGCGTTTCACAAAATCAATGGTGTTGTCGTTTTTCATATTTTGCTTTGTTGTTGGCTGCAAACTCCACTAAAGAGTATCCATCCATTCATTCACCTGAGAAACTTGAACCAAGGCTTCTTTCTGTCCACAGCCTCCCCCACTCACACGGGCGTCAAGCAGTTGCTGCTGCATGAAGTGGAATTGGCCATTCATTCGTTCGCCCCTTCTTGTGCTCTCGCCCACCGGTGTGTTTGTTTATTCGGACGCATCGTACAAAACCAACTCCTTGTCCTCGTCGAGCGGCGCGAAGAAGTGCAGCACCTCCTCTCGCGTCACCTGCGCCACGTCCTTCTTCGCCCACTTTGGCGAACGGTCCTTGTCCACGATCACCGAGCGCACACCTTCAAAGAAGTCCGGGTTCTCGAGCATGCGCGTGGCCATTCGGTACTCCATCTGGAAGCACTCGGCGCAGTTCTTCACGGCGCCCTGGCGCATCTGCTCGAGCGTCACCTTGAGGCTCAGCGGCGACATCTTCTCGAGCGTCGCGATCGTCTCCTTGGCCCAGTCACTGTCCAGCTGCTGGAGGCGCGCGAAGATGCCCTCGACGCTGTCGTCGTCATTCTGCGCGCCAAAGACCTTCTCGACCGTCGCGAGGTACTTCGGATCGATCTCGGCGTGCGCCTCGTCGGTCTCGAGCTCCTCCAGCGACTCGTGGATGATCTCGTCGCGCTGCTCCTGGGTCATGTAGCTCTGAAACTCGAGGCCCGTGAGGTGGTGCACGAGCGACTCGTACTCACTCGACGGGATGTAGTGGGTCGCGAGCCCCAGACCGATCACTTCGCTGCCCTTCACGCGCTCGCCCGTCAGCGCCAAGTACGTACCAAGCTGTTGGAATACACACACACACACAGACCATGTCAGTCACCCGTTCGCACTCTGTACCAATGGTAAATACATGGAACGTACCCCCTGGCCCGTGAGCGCTCTGGACTTTGGCACGTCGGACGCGTAGTGCTCGCCCTCGATGAGGCGGCGGCCGAGGCGCGGCAGCAAGTAGGACGCGCCGACATCCGGGAAGAAACCGATGGCGGTCTCCGGCATCGCGAAGAGCGTCTTCTCGGTCGCGACCACGAACTTGCCGTGCATCGACAGACCCACGCCGCCGCCCATGGTCACGCCGTTCAAGAACGACACGATCGGCTTCTCGGTCGTTGCCAGCAGGTAGTTGAGGCGGTATTCATGGCGGAAAAAGTCCAGTGCCTGTGAGGATGGATATGCGAGCGAGCATAAATAAAGCATCACGACATGAGCCACTCATCATCCATGCACATCTGTCTATAATACAAATAGAGATGACGAGTATGTACATATGCACGTACCAGGTGGCGCGTGGCCGGGTCCTTGCCGTTGTCGTAGAGCGAGCGGATGTCGCCACCCGCGCAGAACGCCTTGTCGCCGGCGCCGGAGAACACGACCGCGTTCACGGTCTCGTTGGCCTCGATTTTGTGGAAGCGCTTCGTCAGGTGGTGTACCATCGGCAGGTTGAGCGCGTTGAGCACCTTGGGGCGGTTGAACTCGACCGTGCGCACGCCCACGTCCTGGCCGTAGACGATGTCGGCAAAGTCGTCGTGCGCCTTGGTCGCGAAGCCGGACGCCTTACTGCTGCTGCTGCTGGTCGTCACAGCGGAGCGCACGGGGCGCTGGAAGAGACGCACGCGCGTCGCCAACACGCGCTGCATCGTGTCTGATATAGGAATGTGTGGGTGCGGGGGTTCTCTGCGCTTCTCTCGCTCTCGCACGCGTGGGTATGTAGCGCAGCAGGCGATTGATGGGCGGGCGTGTTGAGCTTGAGCTTGTGAAAGCCACCACCGCTCGTTTCCACACAGGCAGGGAAGATACCGAGAACCAGTGGTGGATGTGCCTCAACCGCCTTTTATTGGTTGAAAATGTGAAAGCCGTGATATTTTTAGCCAACGGAATGCGAGGTCGCGTGCGGATGCTTTGGCTTTTCGTGTGTCTAATTCTTTGACATACATACATAACGAAATTGGTACAAAACCTGTGATTGATGATGGAGGACGAGGACGATGACGAGGTACTCGCGTGGAAGACGCTCGAGGACCCCGACGAGCACCAGCATCACCACCACAACCACCACCACTCGTCAGACCATGCACACGTGCACGCACATGGCGGTGGCATCCCCAGCGGCACGGACGACGACGTGGAGGACTTTGCGGAGCTGGCGTACGAGCACGAGCACGAGCGCACGTCAACGACGACAGTAGCAGTAGCAGCAGGCGACGCGCACCCGCCGCACTCGCTCTTGCAGCTGCAGCAGCACGAGCGGCACGCGTCGCATAGCCACCATAGTCATCATCACGGGCAGCATCGCGCTCAGCAGCAGCGACTCAAGCGCAAGAACTTTAGCAAGCAGCTGCAGCTGCTCTGTCTGCAGCGCTACGCGCAGTACGCCAAGGAGCACGGCAAGCTGCCGGACAAGACTGAGTGCCAGCTACTGCTGAACCAGAGTTATCTGCAGTTCCTCAAGGATGGCGGTGCGCCGGACGAGCCGCGGCTGACGCACCAGGAATTCCTCAAGCTCATCCGCAACCGGCGCCGCGAGATGTACGTGCGTGCGCAGAAGCTCAAGTTCCCGCATGTGAGCTCTTCGAGTGCGGATGCCAGCACTTTTATCACTACCTCTGGCGACACTGGTGCCGATAATGAAGCTGCTGCTCCTGGGGGTATCACCTCTCAGCCGCTCTCGGCAGCGAAGCGCAAGCTGCAGCAGGAGCACGCCAAGATCTACGAGCTGATTGAGATCATCGACCAGGCGCGAGAGCAATCGGGGCTCGTGTCGGACCACAACCACAATCGACAGAGCGTGCGTGTTCCGCAGAGCAGCCAGCGTAGTGGGAAGCGACGCTTGAACACAAAGAGTGCACCGTCACAGCAACAACAGTCCACAGTCCATGAGCATCAGCAACATCACCATCATCACCACCAGCAGCAACAACAGCAGCAACTGGTCGCGGATCCGCAGGATCAGATCTGTGCGATCTTCCGCATCCAGCAGGAGATGCTTGAGATCCAGCGCGAGATCGCCGAGCGCCTCAAGGTCATCCGCTTGCACCGCATTCTGCAACAGCACGACCCCATGGAGCCGTCCAGTGCGAGCGTCTGAGAGAATTCCACATTGTTGCTGCTGGCTGCTACACGTGACGCTGCTGTGCGTGTGTATGCGTGGAAACTGAAAGAAAGGCAGTCCTCCATGTGGACTGGTAAAGTGGATTGATTTGCTTATCCATGGATCTGGTGGAGAAGGAGAAGAAGAAAAATGAGGAGTGAGAAGCAGAAGATGGCGCGGACCTGGAGCCTGCGCACTGCATAAATATGGCGAAGAGAGAGCGTGTGCGTGATTCATCTAGAACCCGATGAAGAACTCGTCGCCTTTCCCGTTGAACGGTTTGTCCTTGGCGCGGTTCCCGATCTCGCCCTCGAAGAGCGAGATGTCGAACTTGCCACTCAGCGGTGGGAGGTACGGTGGCTCAAGCGCCATGGAGTACATCTTGTCCCACTCGATCTTGCTGAACCACGGGTGCTGTCGCACATCCTGGTCGCCGTTGATGCCGACACCGATGCGCTTGGTCGGGTCGCCCTGGAGGAGCCGCCGCACCAGGTCGCATGCGTGTGGACAGTTCTCAAGCAAGTGGTACGGGAAGTCGACTGCGTTCGCCCCTGTCCGGACCATGGCGATGTTCTTGAAGAGCTGGGTTGTGTCACCGTCACCCGTTCCAAACGGAGTGTACCCGACGAGCATCTCGTAGATCAAGATACCAAGAGCCCCTAAAGGATATCACACGCATCAAGAACGGGTGAGTACATACAATTGGCCCTGTACGAAAGGTGAAATAGTACCGTGACAAGACGTACAATAATCGACGGCCAAACCGTGGCCGGTGTTGAGGACGAATTCCGGCGCAAGGTATTCCAGCGTGCCGCACAGCGTGTACGTTCGCGAGTGGAGCTCTTCAATGCCTTCGCTATTGACGACAGTGAACGGGATCTTCTTGGCGAAGCCGAAGTCCACGAACTTCAAGTAACCTTCTTTGCTAATGAGCAAGTTCTCTGGCTTGAGATCGCGATAGGCGTAATCGTATCGATGCATGTGCTGAAGGCCGAGGACAGCATTCGCAGAGTAAAACCTGACCGAGGACTCGTCGACCGTCTCGATGAACTCTTCGTTGTGCAGTAGTGTGAAGAGCTCACCGCCTTGAATCAGCTCCATCAACATGTACAAGTTGTTCTGATCCTGTAGTTCCAGAAACAAACGAAACGACAAAGTGAGTACAATCCGCAGACCACTACCACATGGAAGGCGAGAAGTACAATCCGTACCTGGTAGGTCCCGAACAGCTCGACAATAAACGGATGGAGAGGCATCGACATCAGCGCTTGCTTCTCTCGCATCACCTGGATTTGCTGGTCGGACTCGATGATGTGCGACTTGGCCATGATCTTGAGCGCCATCGGCTTGTCGTTACCTTCGACTTTCGTGCTGACCATCACGACTTTGCCAAACGATCCCTCGCCGAGAACTCCAGACTGACACAAATCGCGCGAGAGTGTCAGCATGATTCGCGCCAGAGAGAGAGAGAGAATGGTCAGAGAGGTACAGAAGCATGCTACTTACGACTTGGATGTCGTCCAAGGTCACCGAGCAGTACTTTCGAAGTCCCTTATCCTGCATGCTGATACGCTGTTGTTTGGCATTCGAGCAACAATTGTGTCAGTCTCGTAAACAACGAAGAACAGCATGGATGAGCAGACACAAGTTTTCTATCACCCACCTGTGTGAACTGGCGCGACCCGGAGCGAGCCATGGCAGACATCTTCAAGCGCTGACACTGGGATCGTCCACAGGAGATGACTGTGGAAGTGTACGTGCCGAGTTGATCCAGCACTTCGTTTCCAAACGTGTCGTTCGCCTTGAGCAGAACTTCGTGGGTCTGCGCTTTCCCAGTGTCGCTATTCAGAGTCTTCTTGATCAGCTTCACGCACCCGGACTTGACGATGTAAAACGCAACAGCAGTGTCGCCCTGGCGGAAGATGCACTGGCCGTCATGGAACGCCTTGATCTCAAGCTGTGACACGATGTGCTCCAGCGCTTCGTTTGACTTCGAAGCAAACGTTGGAAACGTGCGGAAGATGCGAATCCTTCCGTTGCGATCAAGCACGTCTGTGAGCGGGCCAAGCATTGAGTCGAACTCCTGGCGACCGAGACTGAGGCACTTGACCGATCCTTTCGTGTAGATACTTGCATTTCGGGGCATGTCGCTCAGAAGCGCCATCTCTCCAAAGTAGTCGCCAGGACCAAAGGATGCGATCTGGGAACATACACAGAGTTTGGTCAGTTAAGGTTTCAACCAATATCCCAATATTGCGCTCAGGTTGTACCTCTGTCCCCTCGCAGTCTCTGCCTTGCCCTGTACGTGGCCCTGCATCGCATTTAAGCACGCACGTTATGAGTGCTGCCACAAATGAAATTTCACACGCAAGCGCGATTGAATAGCCATGTACCATCTATGCGGCAGGAGACATCTCCTTCCTCCACGATGTAAAAGGTGTCGCCGACATCTCCTTGCCGGATGATCGTCTCTTGGTCTCCAAAGGTCACAGCCTGCAAGACACCAGCCAGAAGCGCTAGCTGACGCTCAGAGAGACTTCCCAGAATCTCAACCTGGCGCAACCATTTCGCTCGCTTCACCAGTGAGTCGCTCGATGACCGAGCTTGGATCTAAAAGTAAAAATAGCAAGCGTCAGCAAAATGTGGCCAACGGAGAAGCATGAAGAGGAGCGCAGGATAGCGATCACCATTCTAAATTCATCGCGATCCAGTGTCCAGAGAACAACGTTTGTCGCGGCGCGGATAGTGGCGGCACGCGGAGCTGCAAGGGAGAAACAAAACAGATTCGATCAGAAAAACGCACGTTCTGACCAACGAGGAGAGATAGTCAAACTCGCCATCGTAGATGAGCGCCAGCTCTCCAAAGTGATCCCCCGCGTAAAGGAACCCGACCACAGCCGAGTTGACGATCACTTCGAGCGTTCCAGTCTGAATAACGTAGAACTGATCGCCTGTGTCTCCTTGCTTGATGACACTTTCTTCGGGAGACATAACAAGCCGCTTCATCACGAAAACCACCTGTAGATGGAACAGTTGATATCACAAATGTGAAGAGAGTTAGCGCCACTGAGGAACAATTCGTTCTTGGACTGTGTAACGCCAACACAAAATGTACGTACTTTATCGAGTTCTTCGTCGCTGGAGCCAGTGAATAGAACCGATTGGAGTGCCATCTTGAGCACCTTGGCGCATTCTGCAGTCTTGGACTCGGATGGCCGTTTGGGAACCACGCCAGCATCACTGCTAATATCCTGAGAAGCTCATGCACATTGAGATAGATGCAGAATGAGTCACTCGTAATCTAAATCAAAGCGTGCAGCAGCCCTTCCTGAAAACAATGTGAACTCACCAAGCCTTTCGAGTATACGACTTCGCGTTTCTTGCGATGCGAGTCTGAGGAGCGTCGGAAGAGCATCCGATTCGACATTGCAGTCGATTCATTTGGGTCAGCCGTAAACGCCTTGGAACAAATCTACAGCAGCCAAGGAAGGGGAGTACCAACAACGCATTAGCCTTTGCTTCGCAGCGAAAGAGTACAAAGATAGTCAACATCCTCAGCATTCTTCGTGGCACGTACGTGCTTCATGCGGTGAAACATGATCTCGTCCGCGAGCCCGTCCTGCATCATCTGGTCGTACTCGCGCGACAACATCGTGAAGAGCGCGACTGCCGTGTCGCTGTCCATGGGGGCTGCTGGCTGTCCTTGCCTCGGGGTGATCGATGCGCCCGCACCCATTTTCGTTCACTTCAGCTTTCCTCTCGCTCCACTGGGTACAGTCTGCCTTAGATGGATGGGTGGGGACGGAAGAAGATGACAGAGTATGACTGTGAAAGAGAACTTTGTGGTGTCTTGAGGAAAGCTTGCGGGCGAGGTGGATACTCTGCTTTTACTCTTGCTCTCTCGAGAGCAAAATCAATCTGATCGCCTGTTATTTGCAGCTGCACAAGTCTACGCGTGCAGATAAATATACCCTAAGCTGTTCTTGTCGGTCAAAGCTCTGTAGTGATCGATCGATTGCAAGGATGATAGTTTGAAGATCAGCAGCCGCAGCACTTCAAGGGACTTTAGCCACCAAAGTCAGCAAGAATAGACTTGTGCTGCAGAAGTACGAGCTGGATGCGGACGATCTAAAGAAAGCGAGTCAGGAGCGTGTGCCACACACAGACAAGTCTTCTTCGTATAGTCAACAGCTACAGCAGCTGCATTAGCAGTGAATTTCACACGTAGACGAGAAAAAGATTCTAAAACAAACTTTCATATTATATAAAACTTACTCCGATACTTACTGAAGCAAAAGCCCGAGATGAGATTCTGTGTCGCTCTTAGTCCGGTCGCCTCTTTGCCATTCCGCTCTCGGTCGGTTCTCTTCAGTCCCTTTGCGGACTGATTCTCTTGCGCCTTTTGGATCCACCGCAAGAACCAGTAGTTTGTCTGACGATCTGTGGGGGAAGCTTGAGATACCTCTGCAATGAGTGGCGATTCCAGCAGCACCACGGATCCTCCCTGACAAGCTCTTTGGGCTCATGCGGGCGGAATTGGAAGGCGTAGATCTCGCCCGCTTGCGAGGGAAAAAAAAACTTACTATAACAAAACAAAACGCGCCTGGAGCTCGATGGAAGGCGATCCGCGGACAGTTGATCAAAAGGGAGTACCATTTCCCTCTTCCTTCCTTGCCGATCTTCTTGGATGCCTCCTCGGCCGTCTTCCCTTCGCGAAGTTAAATCCAGTCGCCTTCGCTGTCGTCGCTTTCGTACTCGTCACTATCGGTCTCCACAGCAAACTCATCGAGATAGGACTGAGCCGCTGGTGATGGCGTGTACGCGCCAGTTGTCGACTGTCTCTTGTCAAACACGCTGGCTACAGGCACCGAGCCTCCGTACTGCTCTTTGACCGGCGATGGCGCCGCTGGAGGCGCGGATGAGATCGAGTGGCGCATCGGCATCGACGAAACGCGCGGCGGTTTGGTAACCGCTGGCATGGACATCCGGAACGACCCTCGAGACGCAAGCGACTGCCGGATGTTGTTGTTCTCTGCGTTGTTGAGCTCGATCGCCTCGCTTAATATGCAGAGCCATTCCTCCATGTCGTCGTGGGATTTTGCGCACACGCGCAGCAGACGGCCGCGCTCAAACATGACGTCGAGACTGTTTGCTCGAGTGGAGTTCACCTCCACGCCCTTGACGTGGCCGTAGCCCTTCGCCGCGCTCCCTGTGTCTGCCGAGTCATAGTACGACAGCGTGTTGCCGTGCAGCGTGAAATATCGTTTCTTCCACGACTTGACGCGACTTCCTTCTTTCTTGAGCCAGCCCGAGTGGTGGATCCCCGCGACGCCTTCGTCCAGTGGCAGCGAGTCGAGTCGGTCCAGCAGCTCGAGCTCCTCGTCGACATCGACGCTGCTGTTGTTGCTGTTCGCGGTCGAGAGCATCGAGAAGCGCGCGTCGGCGCCAAAGCTACTCATTCTGCTTCCACCAGCTCCAACGACCATGCCCGTGGTCGCTTCTAGAATCGCCGTGTACCACGCGCGCGTGCTCTCGGCGCTGTCCGTGTAGAGCTTGAGCACGCGCCCGCCCTTGCCGTGCACGAGCAGCCCGTTCTGGATGTCAGAGCTGAGCTCGACGGTGATCACCTGGAAGCTACCTTTCTCCTTGGTCTTGGCCGTGAGGCTCGCCGTGTCGTAGTACGTCAGTTGCTTGCCGCGCAGCACCATGTACCGCTTCTTCCAGTTGCGCACGAGGCTACCCTGCTTGAACACCCAGCCGGCGTGTTGTCCGTCGTCCTGACTCATCCTGGCGACGTGTGTGTATGTGTGTGTGTGATGCTATGCTGTGGATGTGCGTTGTCTCTATGTGTGAGGGAAGGCTCTAATAGACCCGCGCGTACACACTCACTTTCACGTACGCGCTCGTCGTGTCGGTCCCTGGTGCCTGGTGTGTTCGTCTTGCTCTTCCTCTCGTTCTGCGTGCGGAATGGACGGAAATGCGGGCGTTGGGTGCAAGCAAGGCTTTCAACTGAAAAGACCGTGGGTGAACAAGAAAAGCAAAATGGCACAGTGTACGCCATAGGAAAGCAAATGTTCCCACCCGTCCACTTACTTTCTGCCAGTGACTTTCCATTTCTCCCGCCTCCCCCATCCCCGTGAGGACGAAATTTGACACTTTTTCTCCTCCTCTGGATTTCTTTGAGCAAGGTTTTTTAGCACGCACTGTTTGAAATAATAAGCCAAAAATGAAGTGCGAGGTTTTAGAAAGTGGTAGGGGAAGGGCTTCATTGATTTTGTGTGAGAAGCGGACGAAGGTGTCCACTATATAAAAGACCCAAGATACAGTCTAGCCCGGGGGGTTCATGTTTGGACCCAGGTCGAAGAGAAATTCATAGTTAACAAAAACTAAGATTACAATCCTGCATCATGTTGTCATTTATTTTTAGGGGCTCTGCGCTCAGTATACCATTTCGCAATTTTAATCCGGGAAATAT
>JALBZZ010000057.1:0-82123 GCA_038051095.1 Globisporangium irregulare
AGAAGAACCACGAGAACCGTCTGCGCATCTTGCTGAACGAAGAAACACAAAAGCTCACTGCTGTGCAAAAAGAAAACGACCGCAACCTCCAGGACCTGCTGGCTGTGAAGGCGCGCACCGTGATCCACCGCGATGAGATGCGCACGAACGCCGAGGCGAAGGCCCAGGTGACCATCGCGCAGCAGTTTGCGGCGAGCGAGAACAAACTCCGAGAAGCCGAGGGGCTGAAGGATGACGTCGTGGCCACCGCCACTGCAGAGACCGTGCGCCGCAAGGCTTGCCCATGGTCGAGCTCACCAACTTGCAGAAGGATTACGAGCGGTACGTGAGCGTCGCGAAGGTCCGAAGCGACGCAGTCGTCAAGGCCGCCGAGCGCGAGGCTGCCAAGATCCTCGCGACCGCTGATGCGGAAGCCAATTCGGCCGCATTCCTCGTCGAGAAGCGCAATTTCGAGTACCAGAAGAAGAAGATCCGCATGGAGGCCCGGTTCGCCGAGGTCGTGCCCATGGTCATCAGCGGCAAGAACGGCGACGACCTCATCCGCCAGACGTTCCTGCAGACGCTGGACTCCAAGCGGTAAGGTTAGTAGATTTGACACCATACCTTAGCATAGCAGCACATCCACGTCTTTATGAAACAGCATGCAATGAATGACCTTGAACTATAATAAATCAACCGTTGTCTATCTAGTTCTAATCTGTAATCGTGATTTGCCGAGCTCCAATTTACAATAGTCTATTACACTGAGGAGGTTGATCAATAATGCTTATATTAACTTGAAAATGTATCATTATCCAGAAGTAAGTCACTTGATGGGAGTACTCCTGAGCCATTTGAACTGGAAGCTAAAGTCTGCACCTGCGAAGATTCAAAACACCACACAGAGAGAGGTTGTCCAGCTCAGTCACTTAAGCCTGCAACAGCAACATACAACATCATTGCCAAGCAAAGAGAGAGAGAGAGTAGGTTACCCGAGTGGCAGAGGTACGTCTGCACGACGTACATGACCCAGAGCACGAACTTGGACTGCACCATGTTCCACTGGATCGTGAGCACGAATGTGAGCTGGCGGCTCGCCGGGATTTCCAGTTTCCTCTTGATGACCATGCCGAGCACAAGGAACGAGAGCAGCTCAAGCACCGCGTATAATAATACGTTGGATATTGCGCGCCAGGTGCGGCTCAGAAATGTCGACAAGTTGAGCGTAGAACGCACGGTTGGGCAGGTTGAACATGATTACAATGGAGATGCCTAATTGGCCAGAAACATTCGTAGAAAGAAGGCTATGTGGCCACTCCAAACGCTTGGAAGATTGCAAAGTTGGCTCTGGATTCATACTAGATCACGGGCGTGACCACTTCCGCGTACTCGGTGAGCACCGCGGACTCGGTCATGAAGAACACTTTCGTGGCTTTTTGCCTCTCGCGCTGATTTCCCGTCGTCTTTGTCGTCGCCGTGGACTCGGTTTGTCGGCTGATCGCTTGCATACCCGCGTGATGGGATATCTCTGTGTCGCTCTCGATGACCAAGAGCATGGCCTTGATGACGTTTTGTTGGGGCTCTCCCTCGCAAACTGGCATTTTTGCAAGTAAGACCTTGAGGTCCTTGAGCAGAGGTCGTATGTCGTTCAGCGGCAGCCACGCCTGCACGAAATCGACCGCTATCAATGTGCCAGTGATCAGGATGGATATGGAGCTCTGCATGCAGAGCGCGACGTAGAGCGCGTTGAAGATCTCAACGTTGAAGACCACGTACTCGAGCTTCATGTCGTGCATGTCGCTCATGTGGTAGCTAATCCGGTTCTTGACTGCGATCTTGAGGCACGGGAGTACGAGCACGAACGCGGTCTGGCTGTGCGAGCTCAGCGACACAAACACAAAGGCGTACATCAGGTAGATCACGGTCAGGGAGATCTGGCAGATGACGATATTCAGGTAGCCTGCAATATCCTTCCGGATCTGCGCGTTCGCTCGGCCAATATCACCGCAGCAGTACCAGAAGCCAATGATGATGCCCGTGAATCAGGCGGGGCAGGACATTGGGAATGTAAATGGCACGGGGAGCCCGATACCAAGCGCAGTGGCAACGACCAACGCGGTAGTATTGAAGGACGCAAAGGTGACCACCATCAGCAGCTTTCGCTCACTTAGTTGAAGCATAGGGATGGCGACCAGAAACTGCGCGAGCTCCGTGACGGAGATCACGACTGCGCAGCAGAAATACCGGATCCAGAAGCGGTAGTTTGCGGTGACACCTTGCTCGGGACTTTCGATCTCAAAGCTGTCGAGCACCGCGATAAGCAGCAGACAGGGAGCGGACGTAAGCAGGGCAAGGGTCGCGCTCGCTCAGTCCTTGGTCTCTCTCCTGTGTGTGCCTAGGCCGTGGAGCTACTGCAGCGAATACTGGCCGTGGAGCTCGACCTGGGTCCTCTCCCAGCTCGCTGTAACGCACTGAAGCCAGGTCATGTCGCGCTCTTTTCTTTCACTTGGACGCCGTCGTGGGATGGTGAACAGTCCGCTATCACGTCAGATTGATTCTGGTCGGGGTCGCTCCTGTCTCCTGGTTCTGCTAGAAATTGGCGCAAACGTACGCTGATCAGGACGCGAAGAAGTAGAAGTGTAGGTACCCGAAGGCTCTAGGTTCGAAAGTGGTTCCTAAATTCAATCAAGCAAAGTTTGTCGACTTAACAAGCAATTTCTCTAAGTTGCTATCCGATATGTCTGAGTCTGAGTGAGTCACAATGGGATACTGTTGCGGGTCAAAAGCCGAAAGACCCACCTCAGAATTTTCTCAGACCCAAACAGTCACTTTTGGAAACGCAAGCGATTGCTTCAAAATGGACGTGACATCACAGCATTCTCGCAAATGCGCTTCTCATCAGCAGCATCGGCATTCAGGCGACAGCTGCACACGCGCACCCCTCTGACCTCTCACAAGCGCAGCTTCTCAGCGACGCCAACAGCCACGCCTCCCTTCATCGACTTTGACCTCATGGCGAACCTCTTCACGTTTGTGGACGAGCTCGCGCACGACAAGCAGGCGCTCATGGCGCAGAGCCGCGAGACGCTGCGCCAGATGGGGCGAGCGGACGACACCGTGCGTCTGTATTTGCCGTACTCAGCCGCCGCCAGCACCACAGCCAAGCCAACGAATGGTGTAGCGTCCGAAGCGCTCGCGTATCTGGGGCTCGATACGCTTCAGAAAGCTGCGGTGATCGAGATCCACAACCCGTCGGCGCGCAACGCGCTCAGTGGCAAGATGATGGCCGAGCTCGCGGACATCGTGACCAAGCTGGAGGACCCGCAAGTGCACGCTAACCTCAACACGGTGGTCCTGAAGGGCACAGGCGGCTGGTTCTGTGCTGGCGCAGATCTTCGCGTGGCGCAGAAGCAGCTCACGTCCAACGAGGCCGGGACCGCGATGGGAGTGCTCATGGTGGATACGCTCACGCGCTTCCGCCGTCTGCCTCTCGTGAGCTTTGCGATCGTCGAGGGCGGCGCGTATGGCGGCGGTGCTGAGCTCATGACCTCGTGCGACTACCGCCTCATTGAGAAGAAGGCGATCGTGCAGTTCGTGCAGGCGCGCATGGGCGTGTCCCCCGGGTGGGGCGGCGGCGCTCGCCTCTACAAGCTCGTGGGTCGCCAGCATGCGCTGCGTTTGCTCTGCACGGCCGCCAAGATTTCTCCGGAAGAGGCCGTGGCGCTGGGGCTCGCCGACCTTGTGTTTGACGCAGAGATTGAGGTGTCCGACAAGAAGATCCTGGATTTCGTCGCTGCATTCGACCAAGTGGCATCCGGTAAGAGCGGTCTTGTGGTATCTCTAGTATATGTATGATCTCTAATAATGCTATTCCGTGCTGACCCTGTTTGTGCATAGAGGTCCTGCATGGCCAGAAGAAGGTGATCACGAACGCCGACGATGTGAGCCTGGACGACCTCGTGGACTACGAGCACGGTGTGTTCAAGTCGCTCTGGGGCGGACCGGCGAACCTACGCGCGCTCGAGTCGTTCAAGAAGAAGACGCCGTCGCCGAGAGGTCAACCACCAAGCGAGTGAAGAAGAGACGCGTCTGTCTAGATACTGCTCTCTCTGGTCCCTTAGTGATGTCCACAGACACTGATACTGCTGGAGTTGTCTCTGCTTGTGCTTCAGGAGACTTCGTGGTGTCGTTAGAGTTTGTCAGCGATTGACTTTGGGCATTTGTCTTGATTTATGGCTGCTTCTTGGGCGTCTGTTTGAGCAAATACGAACCACGAACGTACTCTGTGTGCGTACACTTCGCAATAATCGTGTTCACTTGTTTGTGCAGCTCAGCTTGTTGTGCTTTGATGCTCTGAGCTCGCCCAACAGTGTCTCGATATCTCTGTTTGCTGGCTTCTCTGCTGCGCACTTGAAGCTCGGCGATGTGAGCAGGCGCTTGGCACTCTTGGCGACTGACGCTGCTCCTCTCTGCAGCCTTTGCGTTGTACCACCGCTGGTGCCTCTCGAGCTTCTCGCGAGCCGCTTGGTTCTGCTTCAGGAGCTTCTTCCCCTCGGCCAGCAGTTGGTAGCGCTGCTCACCTGTGAGCTTGCTCACGCCTATTTGCTCGTAGATCTTCCGGTTCGACGCTCGGAACTGCTCGCGCTTCTTCTTTGTCGCCGCGGCTTCTGCTGCCTGCTGAGTCTGGTGTTGAGCCTGGGTCTCTTTATACTCCGTCACTCGCTTAGCTGCAATTGCCGCGCGTTTCTCCGAGAGACGGAGTTGCTTTAACACTAAAACTTTGTCGATGATAGATTCTTGCGATGTTGGATCTGCTGCTGGTGATGGTACTGGAAGTGGCAGAATCACAGGATCGTCACGGCGAGCGTGGATACTCACCAGATCCACCTCCGTCTTGACGACACCATTTTCGGACCCCACACGTGTAGCCTGTTTTTCTCTTGCAGATATGATTGCTTCTGACACAACGGAAACGTCATCCTCGTCACCTTCGTCATCCTCGTTGACATCGTCAGCAGCGTTATCGTCGATGCTCTTTCTCACCGGAGCTGCTAGGGACACATGCTTCTCGCTCTTTCCTCGCAGAGCATCACTCCAAGCAGACGCGATCTCCTTCGGCGATTTCTTGTCTCCCTCAAAGTCGTCGTCACTGTATCCACCACCCCCATCTTCTTCGCTCTCGTCGCTGACACCTCCGCCATCAGTTGCTGGATCGGGCTTTGTGACAATGACAACTGGCTTGAGCACGTCATCATCGACGGCATTCAGCGGATGCACCTGGCCAGCAACGCCCTGTGGTTTCTTGGTACTCTCTTGCTCTTCAAAGCAGTCGTCGTCGTAGCGCTCGGCGTCATTATCGTCGTAGGTAGAAGCTCCGGGCTCAGCGCCAAATCCCCCCATTGATCGACCACCGTTCGTCGTTGCTGCTGCTGCTGGTGGTGTAGTAGTAAACGCAGTGATTATAGGACGAGGAAAGCGCCATTGGTGGCGAGAGAGCGAGAGCAGTCGATCGGATCAGAATCAATCGCATCCAAATCCAAATGAGAACGCATTCGGTTGGACAAGTTGAAGTTGGCACTAATTTTGTCCATCAAAATAAGCGTAGCCATATCTCTCAAAATGTATACCAAATCACTTTGTATATCGGATATGTGTATACTTAGTATACAAGTGACTCCAAACCCCCAGAAACTTCCAGGACGAGCCAGACATATTTTACCCTTAATAACAGGTATGTAGAACATACAATATTTAGATAATAGAAAAAAGATAGAAGCAGTCTCGAGTGTTTATAAAAAGGTAAATACCAATTCCAGAAAAAGCTCCCCCTTGAATCTTGACAAAACGAACCAGCCTTCTCCATCGAGACATCCAGAAAGAGAAGGCCATGGAGATCACAGACGCGACTGAGGAGGCGGGCGACACGCAGCAGCCGCAGCAGCAGCTCGATGGCGACGGCGACGCGCTGGACGAGCAGCTGACAGACAGCAGCCGCATCTGGAGCGCGGACGTGCTGCTGGAGCTTGTGCACATCTGGCGCCGCGTGGAGCTGGCGCACCCGGCACTCGGCCGCGTGGCCAAGGCGCAGCTCGTGTACGACGAGTTCAGCGAGAAGGTGGATCACGGCGGCGGGAGCAATGGTAATGAAGGCGCTGTTGTCGTTGGTGGTGGTAGTGGTGGAGGTACTGTGACCAAGCGCTCGCGCAAGGCGGTGGAAGACAAGCTGTACACGATGAAGCAGATGTATCGCTTCATCATCGACATGAACCGCGACTTTGGGCGGCAGCGCAATGCGCGCAGCGGCATGCGCTCGTGGTTTGATCTCTCCAAACAGGAGCGGCGCGCCGTGAGGTACATAGCTCTGGAGCGTGTGTAAGGATTGAGAGACTCGTAGCGACGCAGAATGAAGGCTGACAGAATGACTGTGTTTGTGTTTGTGTGTGTGCGTTGCTGTAGATCGCTGCATGGGATCCGCATTCCCAACATCTCACATGAGGTGTTCCAGGTGTTGGACAGTGTGCTACACGCTGACGCAGCCGCCACAAAACCACGAAAGAAAGTCAAGACACGGCAGTCGATGGACGCCATTGGATTCCAGTCACCACCGACATCGCTAAGCACACATGATGGTAGTGGCGGCGATGATGCTGACAATATTGATGAGGAGGGTACCTCCCACCAAGCGTTTGTTCTCGATAGTAAGCGCAACTGGAGCGCGGACGCGACCATGCAGCTCGCGAATATCTGGGGTGATATCCAGCACGCATACCCGAGCCTTCGCGGCACGCTCTTGGGCGACCAGGTGTACTCAGTTTTCAAGGCGAAAGCTGGCGGGTCGCTCAGTCGCTCTCAGAAAGCCGTGGAGGAGAAGATGCAGTCGATGAAAGAGATGTACCGGTTCATCAAGAGCTACGAAGACGCGAGAGAAGCTATCGAAAGTGACAGTAACACTGGTGGGCTTGAGATGAAGCCATCGTGGTTTGAACTGACGAAGGCAGAGAAGCGACAACTCCGGTACGTTTGCGTGCTGTTGCTCCAATTTCTGTTTCATAGGTGGCAAACGTGCTTATACTGTCGCTTGATGTTTGTTTGACTTCGTGCAGTAAAGCCAACAAAATCCGAGTCACGAACCTCTCACGTGAGCAATTTGATCAGGTCGACGCGATCATGAGCGTTCGCGCCGAGGCCGAGGCTACGCTCCTCGAAATTACTAGGCAGCAACCATCGCTACCGCCTGAAGCACCTCCCAACCCCACTCCCAGCGTGCAACCACAGCAGCAACAGCAGACTGTTCAACTGACGAGCAATGCGATTAATGGAAGGAACAGCAATACTTCTACTCAGAGCTCGGGCGTGCTTGAAGTAATGCAGCATGTCATTGCGCAAGAGCTCCGAACAGACAACTTAGGAGAGCAACAACGAGTAGGAACACAAGGAACACTAACGGCTGCCATGAGAACACAAAAGCGACTGCGAGCAGATGGAGCTATCTCGGCCTCTTATTTGGCCCAAGCGCCAGTGCAAACAGCATTTCGTGCTGGGTCAATAGGGATCGATGACGCCACCGCAGAGTACTTGCTGAAGAAAATCCGGATTTTGCACGAACAAGACCGCGCCGAACGCCAACGGCAGCACGAGGAGCACATGACGGCGATCCGAGAGCTCGCAGATATGTTGAAGAACCAGCAGGATCAGCAGCCTCCGAGCAGTGCGGCTGCAAGAGAGGCAGCGGCATCTGAGGGTGTGTGAAAGCGAGAGAGAAGAGGAAAAGCAGCAGCACTAGTAGCAGCAGTGATGATCGGACGACTGCCATGCATCTGCAGCTGAACTGATGTACATGTGTTGCCTGCCCCCCGAATAGCTTGAGCCCACTCATTGTTCCTGCCATTTCACCTCTCAAAATAGCTAAATCTTCCATATCAAACTGAAGCTGATTTTATAAAGGGTTATGAAAAAATATTTGTAAATACAATAAAACAACACATAGTTATCATAACTAAAATTTAATATATAAAGGTTTTATACAACAATAAGAAAGTATACATATCGTGCTACGCGAGACTTCCAGTAGCAGCTCCATATGTCAGGATGTCAGGTCGCCCTTTGGGAAAAGAACAAGAAGCCACGCAGCGAATCAGGCCCACCAAGCCACTACGCGCGTCGCTCAAGCAGCAGCAATGGCAGATGAGGACGCCACCTTCGCCGTGGGCGGCAGCCACCTGATCGGTGAGAAGGATGTGTTGGCGGCCATCACGTGCGAGTTCCTGGACGAGAACGCGCCCAAGAAGGACACGGCGGCCGCGAGCGTCTCGCTCGGCAAGGTGCGCATGACCACGTTCCGCTTCACGTTCGCACCGGACGAGCACGAGTACGAGCGCGTGCGCACGCACCTGCTGCAGCGCAGCGACGCTGAGATCGCGAGCTTTTTTTCCGTGCCGCTCGGCTGCATCGCGTCGGTCAAGAAGAAGAACTCGGTCATCGAGATCGTCACCAAGGACCTGCGCCAGCTGTCCTTCCGCTTTGACGTCGTCGAAGTCACGCGCGTGAGTGGGTTTTGCTGGCTGGGGCTCTACTATTCAAGTGTTCTTACATAGACTGACTGATGGGCTATTGTGCTATTGTGTGTGTGAATCGATTGGACAGATTTTCACAGTACTCACGACGTACGTGTTCCCAGACAAGATTGACTTTCTCTTTGCATTTTACCATAGGTACGTGCCATTGCATTGTGCTTGCTCATCCACTGCCATTATAACTGGTTCAATGGCGTCATTGGTTGGGCTTGTAGCTTTACTTACAGAGCTTGATGCTCTTGTTGTTATCGTGGCGGTATACGCAGACTGTCGAAAGATTTCCAGAGCGGCCAGGAGCTTCTCCCGTGCAGCGAAGACTGGAACGTCTACGACGAGACGCTCGAGTGGGAGCGCCAGGGCGTGTTCGAGAACGGTCGATGGCGCATCAGCCACCTGAACAAGGACTTCTGCGAGATTGAGACGTACCCGGAGCTCATCGTCGTACCGACGTCCATTTCGGACGCGGTGCTGAAGGATGCCACGGGCTTCCGGTCCATTGGGAGAATCCCGAGCCTCTGCTGGCTCAACAAGACAAACGGCGCCACGCTCACGCGCGCCAGCCAACCAAAGGTATAGCAGCGTAGGCCTCTATTTGCTACCAAGGACTCAACAGAGTTGCTTAGCTTACCGTGAGTCAATTAACGAGTCATCTTGTGTCTTGAAAGGTGGGCATGTCCAAGGCGACGTCACCCGCGGACGAGAGCCTCGTGGCAGCGATCGCGTCGTCGAGTCTGCTGCGCGACTTCCTCCACATCATCGACTGCCGACCGATGACAAATGCCATGGTAAGGCTTACGGAAGGTAGGTGAACTGCAAGCACACATTGTCTGAAGTGTTCATTCTGTTCGAATGCTGACGCGCAGGCGAATCGCGCGAAGGGATACGGCGTCGAGAGCACTGTGAACTACAAGAACTGCTCGATTTCCTTCATGAACATCCCGAACATCCACTCGATGCGCGACAGGTACGGCATACTGTGGTGATGATCCAAGATCAACACTTGTCTTCTATTGAACACATGCTCAAGCTCGGTATTCCTTTTTCTTAGCATGAAGAAATTTCGCGCGCTGTGCTCCTCCACGACCTTGGACAACCTGCAGTGGCTCGGAAACGTGGAGGACACGAAGTGGCTCGTGTACGTGCGGCAGCTGCTCAAGTCGTCACTCCATTGTGCCGCACTGCTTCGCCAAGGCGAGTCCGTGCTGCTGCACTGCAGCCACGGCTGGGACCGCACGAGCCAGATCGCCGCGCTCTCACAGCTGATCCTAGACCCGTACTACCGCACCTGGGACGGGTTCCAAGTGCTGATCGAGAAGGAATGGCTCTCGTTCGGGCACCCGTTCCAGCTGCGCCTCTCGCACGGCGAGAAGGCCGACACCCAGGAATCGCCGATCTTTGTGCAGTTCCTCGACTGCGTCTGGCAGCTGCTGCGCGTGTACCCGAGTTACTTTGAGTGTGTTGCGCTTGCTGTTTTGTGTTGAGCTGCATTGATGTTGTACTGATTCGTGTTGATTGGCTTTGTTCAATTATGCACCTGCAGATTCAATGAGGGTCTGCTGCTGATGCTGATCGACGCGCTACACTCGTGTCGCTTTGGGACTTTTCTCTTCGACTGCAAGAAGCTGCGCCATGAAGCGGATCTAGAGAACCGCACCGCATCCGTGTGGACGTGGCTCAATGGCTTTCGAAGTCAGCTCACCGAGCCAACTTTCGTGCCGAACAGGACGCTCGACCCGCCGGTGACTGGGCTGCTGAAGCGCGTAACAGTTTGGGAGAGCATGCTCCTCCGGTGGAGCGCGCAGCCGCTGCTGCAAGAGCCACTCATGACTGACGTGCACTCAAACTTCTTCTCCGAGAACGCAAAGCGGATCCCCACGTGGCAGCTACCGCAAGGAACGATCAACGCACTGAGCGCAGCGCTGAGCGAGAGGTACAAGGAGGCGCAGCTCATTCAGCAGCTCAGTGAACGCGTCGCTGCTCTTGAAAAGCAGCTGCAGATCGGATCGCGCATCGAATAGCGATGCGAGTCATAATTAAGGAAGACAAAAGGCTGTAGACTCAGTACCTGTAGCTTAGTGTCACCATCAAGAAAATACTCAGGGAGGGAGTGAGGCGTTCGTTGGCTGCTCGCATGGGCGGGCTGGCGGTCACTTTTCGAAAGGAAGCTAATTGAACGATGGATCAGATTGAGGATCCTTTCACCGTTAGCTAATCCTCCACAAACCCAATCTCCTATCATTTCTGGATGCTCTTGCATCTGATTCCGCAAAACAGCTGGCCCGTAGGAAGATCCAAATCCGCTGACAACTGACTTGTCAAAGCCTTTGAGATGACCACGATTGCTAATAGCTGTAGCTGCTCGTACATACTGTGCACGGCGCGATCTTCTTTTGCTGTCATTTCACATGATAGGAGTGTACAAAGAGAGAGAACAGCATGTCAGCAGCACGCATGCATGGGAGCAATCGCAGGTCAATGCTGGGGTCAGCACAACACAACAGGTCATGCATGCATTGCGCAATTTGCGCTGTTTCAAAAAGGACATTCGGCGTCTGAAACGGCTTTGCATAGAGTCTGTTTCGGGTCGCAAACGAGCCCAAATCTGGACGTTTCATGTGTCACGAACGTAGAAAGGGTGGCATCACAGTCACCAGAGTGGGACAACTTGTCCATCTCTTGGCAGCGAGAGAGTGTCAGAGCAGCTGTAGCTTCTTATCTCCACACAACGAGTGCAACCCATTGCGCAATTGTGCACCGCCTTCGTTTACCATCGCCTACTCTTTCACTTCCGCACTTCTCAATTCGCCGCGCGTTGGATAAGACCCCTCTTCTCAACAAGCTCTATATACCAAAGCTTTCCCAAAGATGCGCGTGCGAACCCCGCTGACGCTCAGCGCGATGGCTGCGGCAGCAGCGGCGCTCGCTCTCACGGGATCTCTTCCAGCGCCAGTCTCAGGTGCGGTGCATGTGCACGATGGCGTGCACCGCACTCTCCAGGAGCGAGGACGTGTAAGCATCGTGCTGACGATGAAAGAGCAACGCCCAGACGATATTTTGCAGCCCGGAGGCGGAAACAGAGAAGCTGACACCACCACCGCGGCCCCTTCTTCATCTTCCTCAAAGGAGGTGGGGAAAGAAAGTGATAGGAGCACGCCTGACCCTCAAGGCGTGAAGAAAGCCACGGACGCGAAGGCGGTGTGCATGGATAATGACGGCGGGAAAGAAACTCGAGATGCTGATACCGTGGCTGACGATGCTGACGCTAGTGCTGCCGCTGCTGCTGTAGTGGACCAACAACAAGTCCAAGAGCTCGTCGATCGCCTGGTGCAGTACGCAGAGGAGAAGCACCAAGAGGTCATGGAAGTGATCAAAGAAGACGCTGCGAACACGACGACTCCGGAGTCGGGAAAAGCTAGAAGTCTGTGGATCACCAACGAGGTTTACATCCGCGACGCCACTCCGGAGCTCATCGAGAAGCTCAAGGAAGTCCCGTCGCTGGGCTCGATTCGAGAAGAGGTGATTGCGCGGCTGTCGATCCAAGAATCCAGAGCTGTCGCGATGGATGAGACCAATTTTGTTGGCGAGTGGGGGCTCGAGCGCATCCAGGCGCTCGACGCGTGGAAACTTGGGTACTTGGGTCGCAACGTGCGCGTTGGCACCATCGACAGTGGCGTTCGTGTGACCCACGAAGCTTTGAGCGCCAATTACGTCGGCGACTACGGCTGGTACGACCCGATCTCCAAGTCCAAGACGCCGAACGACCCAGGTGATCATGGCACTGCCGTCATGGGTCTCCTCGCGGGTGGCCAGGGCTTTGGCGTTGCTCCAAAGACGCAGTGGATGTCCTGCCGTGCGTGTGATGCGACCCAGCGATGCCGCGAAGGCGACTTGCTCGAGTGCGCGCAGTTCATGACCTGCCCGTTCCTGGACGGCGACAAGACCAAGACCGATTGCTCCAAGAAGCCGCACATCATCAACAACAGTTGGAACTCTGAGCGCGGTGTTGACGCCTTTGACAACGCGATCAACGTCTGGATCAGCGCCGGGATCATCCCCGTGTTTTCGAACGGCAACAACGGACCAGGATGTGGCACCGTGAACTCGCCAGCGGACTCAACCATCGCCATCACGGTCGGCTCGACGGACTATGACGACCTGTTGTCAGGTTTCAGTGGCCGTGGGCCAGGACTCAAGGGCGAGATCAAGCCTGATCTGACTGCACCAGGCGATTATGTGGTTGCACCAGGAAGCAATACCGACAGTGCCATCTCCGCGTACCAGGGCACAAGTTTCGCGGCACCTCACGTTGCTGGTGCTATTGCGCTGCTGCTAGAAGCGTTCCCGGGTCTCAGCACCAGCCAAGTCAAGACTCTACTCATGCAGAACACCGACACGAGTGTTCTCTCCGTCACGAACCAACCGACCTGTGGCACGCTGAACGCAGCATCGCAGTTCCCAAACAATGCATTTGGCTACGGGCGCGTCAACATCTTCAAGGCGATCAACGCGCAGAAAGCTGCTGTTGCTGCTGCTTCGGCTGCTGCCACAAGTGTCCCACCTGCACCATCACCAGCTGCTGCCTCCTTTTCTTCAGCGGGCGCGAATGCATCGACGCCAACTGTGGCAGCAGCTAGCAGCAGTAGCTCAGCAGTGCGTTCGGCCAGCAGGCAGTCAGGTAGCGGTAGCAGTTCTGGTAGCTTCAGTGGCTCAGGTCGCTCCATTGGCACGAGCTCCTCCGGCTCAGGCGCTGTCAATGTCGGAGATGTCTAGTTTGTCAAAAGGGCTCAAGGTATGTGAGCTTTGGACCCAAAATCATATTTAATATGGGCAGTCAATTCGTGAACTTTAACAATTCCACATGCATCCAAACTCTCTCACACTTCACCTCTTGTTCACGATGACAGCTCAGTCTCGCCCACTCACTCTTCCCACCCGAGCTGGTTCGCGGCGACGCTGTCTCCATCGCCGTCGATCTCCTGGCAGTTGTAGATCGCGTAGAGCAGTTTGTCACGCAGCACCTGCTCGCTCGAGTACACGGGCATCTCAACTGAGAAGAAGCACGTGTGCGAGATCGGCAGGTACCCGTCGGACGAGCGCCCCGGTTGCACTTTGCTGAACGACTGGAGCTTGAAGAGCTGCGGGAACTCCTTCTCGTGCGCTGGCAAACGCGATCTTCCCCACACGAACCGCAAGAACGCGCTTCGCTCGTCGTGCGAGAAGCTGCGCAGCACCTGCCAGAACCAGACGATGTGCGCGTCGCTTGCACTGCAACTCGAGTACTCTGTGCACTTCTCGAGCAAATCCACGTCTACCTCAGGGCTGCCACACACCATCAGCTCCAGCTCCAGTCCTGTGAAACATGACAGTAATTTCGCCGGCACGACTGTCGAGACGCCACGATACAAAGCCGCAATCTGCAAATCAAACTCGTGCAAGCGGTAGTATTCGACAAGATCCGCATATTCACAACGGTTCGCGAAGGTGACTGCGATACTCTGTCCGTCTGGCTTGAGGGGAACCACGCGATTGTCCGACGACAACGTCGTGAACGTCTCCAGCACAATGTCTTCAAACATCTCCTCCGTCACTCCGTACATGTCGATTGTGCGCATCTTGTGCATCGAGTTCACGATCATCGAGTCGACCGCTGCAAGGTCGTCGACGTGCAGTTGATCGCCAACCAGTCTCTTCCAGATCATCAGCGCGATGTTTAGTGACAGGTACTGCTTGCTACGCAGCACCACGCCCATCAGTTTGCCCAGGAACTCGTACATTTGCAGCGACGTGACGGTGGCTGCTCCTGGGTTCAACACCCATTTCTCTCGTCCAGCGCCAACATTGTGCTGCGAGTTCGATGTCGGCAGCAGCAGTGGAAGTTGCGCGCTGTGTAGTTCCTCACAGTACTGCGCCATGGTTTCCCGGTACGGACCCCCGGCGTCCTGAGCATTCTCACCGAGAAAAGTGACGTGGTAAAACCTGTCTGCGCGTCTGTAGTGCGCGCCGCTCAGCGAATTCAGCTGTCGAAAAGCCTGCGAGAACAGCGCATACCGCCCGTCCGTGTCGACTTTTCCTGTACTGCGGTGCCGCGTCGCCTTGGGGCGGTTCAGCGTCAGCTCGAGCGCCACACTCGTTTCACTCGTTCGTTTAAGCGCTTCATCCCACACGACTCGCTTCACAAGATTGAAGATGCGGTGACGTTGGCCAGATACCAGATCATACAACATTTGAACTGGAGTCGAGTTGGTAGGGGATTTCAATGAAGGCGGAGGGTGGAAGCCCACAAATGGGAGTACGCGATTGATCGCCGTATTGAAATCTTGCAGCATTTTGAACCTCTTTGCGAGCCGCTCTTGGGATACTCCTTCAACGCTCGCGGCTGTGGACAATATGGCTCCGTCCTCAGCATTTCGTCGCTCCACGCCCACGCCTGTTGCAATCTCTAGAAGCACTGGCCATCGCAACAGCTCGTCGTGTTGAGGCGCGATTTCACTCCATGTCGCCCGTAGCAGCTGCGAGACACTCATTTGCTTGGCTTGTGCAGCTTTGTTGACGTACTTCACGAGCTGCTTGTCTTGTCGAAGCTGCGTTGAACGGCTTCCAACGCCACCAAGTCGAGCGATTTGCTCTTGGAACCGCTCGTGGCCGATTGTCTCGAATGAATAGTGCGGTATCACGTAGAATCGGTATCCCCACAAAGTCTCTCGTTCACCACTTGACGAGTCTCCGCATTTTGGTTTCTCTCCATCTGCTACCGAGTCGCTCTGCAAAAATGGAGACGATGAGCTGTCACTGTTTCGTCTAAGAGCCGCACTTGGAGGAGATAGATCGTGGCTCCAAAGTGCTTCCACGCTCGATGGTGAGGTTTCTCCTTCAAGGCGACGATCCCAAACAATATCACCGACATTACTGTTGCCACTCGAGTCATTCAGAGTCACTCCTTCCCCTTCGTCCAGCTTCCACCAGCCAAGCATCCGAGGCGCAATGTCTTGCACCTTGTGACGGTATGCCACTTGTTGCCAACTTGCTTCCAAGTGATCGTAGATCTCAAAATGCAGTGCATCTTCTGGGATACCTGCTGCCTCAATCACAGATAGCAGCGATCCTTCCACTGGTGCTGGCTGGTACTTGAAGGCGCGCTCTCCGAAATTCCAAACAACACCCTGAGCACCTTGAGGTCCCAGCGTCGCGACTGGCGATAGCCCACTTTGCACGTCAATCTCGTGGAAATCATTCGCTGATTGCGAACTACTTCGAGACTTGGTAGAGCGCCTTCGAGGAGAATATGCTACCTCGCTCGTGGTGTCGTTAGGATCCCTTTCGAGAAGCCACCCAACTGCCTCGGCGGTGCTTGCAGCGCCAGATGATGAGACCGCCTCGGTCGACGACTGACGGGAGAATCCGATCGAACACATTTCGTTCACCAACTGGTCGAACTCATTCTGGAAACCATCGAGATCAGCTGCTGCTGTGTCATTCGCCCCATTTCTGGTGACCTCCGTGCTGCCAGAAAAGTGGTTCACCTCCGAATCTCGAAGTCCAGCACGTGCAACGAGCTGTCCATTGATGTAGAACAGTACTTCGCTGGTCTTGAGAGCAAGAGCACACCCTATCACATCTCCAGTTCGGCAAACGAAATCAGGAGGGTTGAAGCTGCTATTGTCACGGCCGTTGCCACGAGGACTGCTGAAGCCGCTGTTTCCCATGGAGGTAAATGGCTCAAGCTCGACGGAGTGGCCCCGGAAGTGAGCGGCGCGCTGATGAGGCTCGATGCCAAACGAATCGTCATTCTCTCCGACCACGAAATCTCCGTTTGTAGGCGCTACATGGCTCCACATCCAGCCAATTGACATCTTGCCGCTTGATAACGGGTATGCTTCGTAGTACACGACATCGTCACTGGGATAAGGCGAAACCTTGACTGAAGCGTTCGCTCGTACAGCGACCATTTCTTTCCCCGTGCGGTTGGTTGTTGCCCATCTCTTCAGGTGGCTTGGAACTGCAATTGATCGCGATGGAGAGCGTGGAGGAGATGGTGGGACCAGGAAAGACGGCATTGAGTGTCCGTGGTTCCGAGGAGTCTTTGGAAGTGCAGGTGACTGCGGCTGTATCTCATTGTTACTCACCGTATCTAACCCCTTGGCATGACTCTTCAACTGTTCGGCCTTCAGAGCTACATTCCATAACCGCAGATCGTAGAGATGCGCGCATACTGGAGTGCCCCCTTCACCACTTGCCTCAGTATTTCTCCAAAAAGATGCCGAGCTGAACGAGAACTTGGTACGATACCATCGCGCACTGTAGCTCAGTTCTCCATTCTGGTACAGCAAAAGCTTCGATCCAGCAAGAACAGCAGTAAAATGGACCCACTGGTCAAAAGCAAGCGGACTCGACCCAGCATGATCGTTCTCGAAGGGGTATCGCGACGCTGGCATTTGCTTTTCGTCGCTCGTGTGCAACGCAGCGGAGATGGATCCAGATTGGTCTATCGAAACACAAAGCGAGACTCTCGATTCTGGACTTGTTAGGCGGAACAGTTCCACTGGCGTAGCACTTGCACTGCTCTCGGACGAAATCACCCCGGACTTATCGATATTTATCCACATTTCCAATGTGCAATCAGCGATGACCACACTCTCACTGTTTGCACTCTTCAACCGAAGATCCAGAGCTGCATCCTGAAGTCTCAAGCTCCCGCTAAACCCACGAAGCTCTTCGCTTGTAAATGCCAGCTTTGAAATTCCAGAGTCGGTAGAAGGCTGAAATGAATACGAGAGGGTGTCGCCGGGGATCAGCAGCGGAGATTCTCGATACTCCGTGCGCGAATGAAGCTGAACATCGAATCGCCCATTGAAGCCGCATCGATATACCTGCTGCTTTCCGGTAGCTCGCCACAAAACTCGGACCCCAGCTCCAGTTTGGCCATTCCAGGGAACAGCTTCTTGGACGGTTCCGACGCTCCCGATTCCACCGTCCTCATCGCCGTACTCCCAATCACGTGAGCGAACGACAAGGTCCCCAACGCGAACCAAGTCATTGCGTTTTTGACTATCACTGAGAAAGAGTAGTGGGTTCTTCAAGTGATCTTGATCTCCATTCAGTCCAGTAAAACTGACGCTTGCTATTTCTTGCGAGTCGCTTGTTGACGAGGTGCCCATGCGGAATTGCAAAGAATCCTTCTTTCCAAACCGCGATCGCTTATCGAGCTTGATTTCAAGCGCGACCGCGCCTGGGATCTTGACCTCTTTGTAAAGCTTCTTTGTCTGCATATCATACTTCAGAGGGTGCGAGCTTTCTTCAACGACGACCTCAGCAGCTCGATGATCATGGAACGCTAACATCATTCCGACAGAATCAATGAGTTTGGTGTACCAACTTGGAGTGATATACGCTGGCACCAGAGCCAATGGAGAAGCAGACACAGCCCAGCCACAAATCTCGTCGTTTGCGTCCCCAGTGATAGCCCCGATTGTCAACGGCTTTTCTCCAAGACTGCTCATTGAAAGAGCGCTCCAATTGGTGCCACTGCCGAGTTGCAGCTGATCTCCAATGGCACCAGCGATGAGTCTGTTCTTCCGGAGAACAAGCAGATGGTGCTTGAAATCAAGCTGAAAGGAAACAGTGTCTCCAGCGCAAAGAGGAGCCGCGAACCCTTTGAACTCGATGCGGTCGTTTTTCTTCGTGTCGAAAACGCAGACCGTACCGTTTTCACTCCACTCGATGACCACTTGTGGCTTCTTTGCGGACTGCAACTTCGCCCAAAGAACTGCACTGAATGGAGACGTCACTTTCATCAGGAGAAGTTGGTGTTGGTGCAGCTTGGAGCCTTGATACTCATCTGCTGACCATTTACACAATTTCGGAGCATTGGATTCTTCCGATAGCGTTAGTTGCTGGGACTTTTGTGGCTGCAGAGATACATTCATCACGTCTCGGAACCGTCCACTCTCAGTTGCCAAGTCAATAGCGACCGCACACTGGACGAGCATCTGCAAGTAATGCGACTTTGACTCACTTGCTTCTTCTGCCTTGTACCGCACTGCCAGTTTCAACTTGACCAAGTCGCGCACGCGTTCTACCAGCAGATGTGGTACTCTATGGAAGAGGACCGGGTTCTGGGTCAGGTTGATCAAAATTTGCAGCACATTCGGTCTCAGCTGCTGGGGAAGCTCGCTTAGACTGAAAGTCAAGGTTTCCATCATCCGGGAAGAATAGACAGCCTTCCCCATTACGCGATCACTCTTGGATAACTCTGACGAGAAGATCTCCAGCAGCCAGCAGCACACACTAAGAAGAAGCATTGCTGACTTCGCGTCGAGAGCTTGTGGCTTCTGATCTGCAGCACCGCTTCCATTATCGAATACTCCAACAGCAAACATTTTGAACCCCCAATCGTTTTTATCCGAATCGGAGTGAAAATGGGCTTCAAACGAATCTGCCTTGACGATAAGCGGTGGTCGTCCTCCGCAGCCTGGCCAACTCGCGCTCTCTGCTCGACCTCCGTATTGGGATTCGCCATACGTCTCCGTTCGATGTGAGCCGTCCTTGTAAAAGCACAGCCACGCACAACCGCTTTCGCTTTTCGACTTGGAATCGCACGTGATCGCAATTTGTTCCGCTCCAGGGATTGACACCCGCCAGTACTGATCCATCTTGCTTTCGTACGGATGCGCGCTTTCAAGAACTCGAACTATGCCGCGTTCAGGAGGTAGCAGTTGCGCAGCACGACTCAGCAACTCCAAGCAGCGGTTCATAGTACGCTCCAGGTGAACAGTGTTCCGCGAATCGTCGATAAAGTGGCGCATAGTGCTCTCCAGCACTTCCAATGTCCCAGACTCAGACTTCATTGCTGCCTGGTCGCGTGGAAACAAGTGAGTGAGCAAGACTAGAAATTGGTTCTCATCTTCGAAGTCACTCAACTGGACAGCCCCTACAGTTGCATGACATGAGATGAAACCCAAAATGGCTTCACGCGCACACTTGGTTGCGAGCGCACGATGCGAATCGTACGCAAAGCTCTGGAAGCGGTTGCATTGGGCTTTCAGATTTTCAAACGCGAACTGAGTAAAGAAACTCGAAAGCGCATCTTGCTCTTGGTTGCTCTCATTCATCTCCAAAACAGAGTGCTGCACTTCCATTCGAGAGTCGTCAATCCCCATAACCAGCAAATTTTCGTGCCGTGTCAAATTTTCAGTAGACGTGACGTGAAGCTTGTCGTCGCTTCTTTGCCGCACCCAACCGCACTGTTCGTCTACCGCTGTCGATCTCAAAAGTCTCAGCCATCCGTCTTCGTGGTAGATTGCAGCAAATTCTTGTCCTGGTTGAAGTTCGCCAATTATCTCTTCTTTACCTTGGTCTCTGTAAATCTTCGCGCCAGCTTCGTCAATGACCTTGTACCTCACTGTGGTCGATCTCTTCAAAGCCAACGAAGACGACGCGTTCACAGTATCCCCTGACACGATAATCTGGCGAATTGGGGCATTCCTCCAGTGGTCTCCAGCTTCATCGTCGTCAATAGCTTCGTAGCCTTCGAACTCCTCCGGGTACGGCAATCTCTGAGGCTTCATCTTCTCGTACAGAATTTCGAACAAATGATATGAGCGCTTATCGAGGCGTTCCAGCGATAGCAAGGAAGGAACCATCGGCTTGAATTCAGCAGTGACGGTAAACTTCCAACCCCATTCAACGTTCGATTGATCAGTGCACCAGAACAGCGTAAAAGAATCGCTGGGGATCACAAGAGGAGGCCTGCCGCCGATGCCTGGCCAGTTTCCCGCATCACCTTCCCCGGTGTACTCGTAGGCGCCCCATCGATCTGTGAGAGTCCTGTCCTTGAAGAAAGACAAATAATCGCAATCTTTCTCAGTGCGGCATTGCGGATCAAACGTGACCGTCAATGTTGATGCACCACTGAATGCCACCTCCATGTATTCCAGCACGTTGTTTGAGTACGGATGCTTGGATTCAAACACCTGAGTTCTTGGGGTTGAGCACGTCGGACGTCCTTCGCTAGGTTCATTTGCAATCTTCACGAGTGAAGACATGAGGGGCGCGAACGCTGGGACAACATCGGAGTTCTTCTGGAGTCGGAAGAAAGAGCTCACAGCTTTGAGACATCGCGTGCGAATATCATTCAGCGCATTTGTTATCACCGACGGAGGGATTTCCGGGGGAAACGACAGCGTGTCTTCAAACGCATGAGCGGTAAGTTTGAATCCCCACTCAATCGGATCTCGAGATGTCGACGAATCTGTATGAAAGTACACGTCGACGCTTGCAGCTGGGATGTGGAGTGGCGGAACGTCCCCAACACCTGGAAATTTGTCGCCAAAGTACTTCTCGTCTCCCCAATGCTCCCGTTCCGAGGTTTTGCTGCTTCCTTCGAATTCATTGCGTTTTAGAAATGTGATGTAATCGTTGGGACCGGCTGTGCACGACGTCTCATCAAAGTAGATCACAATTTCGTCGGCGCCGCGAAAGTTGAGTGGATACGTCACGTCCTCTGCGCTGCAATAGGGATGCTCACTCTCGAGAACTTCGACATTCTCTTTCCTTGTGATCTTGGACTTGTATTTCGTGTGACTATTGCTTGTGCCCACCACATCTACTTCCAGCACAGTCTTGAAGAAATCTCTGATATCATCCACGAAAGGAGTCAAGCACGTTTGGAAATACTCGAGTTCTTCGAGCTCTTCATCAACCAAATGCGCGATATCACTCACTGGGACGTCAATTGGACGAGTCTTGTCGCAGTCAAAAAGAATCTGCGCCGTTCGGACGCCGTTCTTCAGCCGAAACTGGAGCAGATAGCCCGTTTCGACCGTTTCTTTGCCATCGATGTTGACGCAGCACGTGACTCGACCGCCAATCGTAATTCCACCGTAGCTTCCGCCCAGTACAGCGCACGAAGCGATCACTTTTCCCAGCGATTTGATGTCTCCTGCTACAGGATTAGTACTCGACTTGATTTCTACAACAGACGATGAGATGAGCCGAGCGATCTGCTCGTTCCAGTTGAAATACCCAGCCAAACTCCGCAGAAGGGAAATGTACCCAGAGGCAAGACTCGTTGCTTCTTGTGCTGACCGGCGGAGCTCCAATACCCCCGCTTCTTCAACGTCGTTTAAGCTCGCCGACATCTTTCTCTGTGTGGCTTCGTCGTCGTCAGAGTATAATTTCCAGACGTTCAGGTACTCGCCAATCTCACCAAACAGATGCTCGACTAGATCCGTTTCCATTCCCGGGAATACTCGTTTCAGTTGGACTTCAGCAATTTCAGGAGATAAATACTCCATCAACTCGCGCAAGACAGCGATACTGGCACATCGCTGCACCGTCGCAATCCGCCTATCAAGAGCCACAAACAGGAGATTACCGATGTTCTCTGGCGAGCCGATCAGCGAGCGACCAAATGGTGTTTCGCAGCACGTCTGGAGAGAGCTGAGTATGTGCAGAGCTCTTTCGCTTGGTGACGCGATAGGTGATGCCACTGCACTTGGGCAAGTCGATTGGATTTCCGAGACGATCTCACTCTCCGAAGTAGCGAAATCGCACACTTTGGGTTGGTATATTGTACACTTTGCCGCTGGTTCGTCAAGAACTCTGCACGGTGGCTCACCAAAGTAGAACGGGAACGGATTCAGTGACAATCCAGGAGCTGGGGTTGAGTCCTGAGAATCAAGACTCACGTCGGATGGATACTGCGGCACCGCCAGGAGTCGAAAGCCCCAGCCATTTGAGCTCCCTTCATTGTGGAAATACACCAAGAATCGATCGGACGGAATCTCCACTGAGTTTGGAGGCGGATTAAGCCCCGCACCGGAGCTTCTACGTCCACGAGCACGTTGGCTTTGCGCGCCAGGAAAGTTCCGCTCGGGATCATGGTACTTGCCAGAGTACCGCTCTTCTCCCCAAAATTCGTTGCATCGCGCATTTTTGTAGAACCGAACAAAGCCGGTGGACTGGTCAATGTCACACAGCGGATCAAACGTCACTCGGATCTTTGAAGCGCCTGGAATGTGCACTGGCCAATACTGGTCGACCGAATCAGGATACGGGTGTTTCGACTCGACGATTGTCGACTCGGACGCGTTCACATTTCCATGCATCAGCAAGAAAGGATCGAGCAAGTGGTGCGAAGCCATCACTCCATTCACGAAAAATTTCATCGTGTCCCCTTCCTGGACGACCGCAACGTGCGACCACTCGTTCGCGTCGAGCTCGTAGTTACTGTTGTACACGCACTCTCGGTCCCCACCACAAGAAATCTTATAGCTGAGTTGGCGCTGGTCATTCAGAAACAGCCCGAAGTTCGACCATGGAACTGCAAACGCAGTCTCTTTGATCATGGTCTTGTTGCCCTTATAGAAGATCACTCCGCCGACGCCTTGGTCGACAAGTAGCACTTCGTAGATTCCAGATTTGGGATCAAAGATGTAGTCTCCAACAGAGTTACTCCAGCGGACTTCAATCTTTGTCGGGTCGACTATCGCAGAGACAACGCCAGTTTCTTTGTCACCCCCAGCTTCGTCGCTGCCTTCTTTCCAGTTCGGACCGCGTCGCACTTCATCCCCAATTTTCAAGGCGTACACATTGTTCTCTCCATGCACATACACCCAAAGCATAATCGAGTGATTCCAGCTCACACGATTCTTTTCCAGACATGGTGCTGTGAGACCCGGAGCACCATCTGGGAGGTAATACTGTTGGCACGCACTTGAAAGTAGCGCTTGTGTTGCAGCACTTGCAGCGGGAGGAGGATGATCCGTCGTGCTCACCAACACGGAAGCATTCATCGTTGCCACAATCCCTTCCAGCTGCAGCCCAACAGCAGCAAAAAGCTGTCGCTGGAAAGCAGTGGCATCAAGAAGATCTCCGTTTTCTCGCTGATCAGCTGAATCTGGACTCGGTCCGGTCTTCCCGACTACAAATCGCGCCAGGAACACTCCCAGCACTGATTGAGCAGCCCGTCGGATTTGAATCACGTCGGAAGACATCAATCGCAACACTTGAGCTAAGATCCGACTCTCGTGAAGAAGATACGAATCCTCGACATTGTAATCAAGAGCACACAACTTGAGGATCGCGACAATCAATGTGCAGCTGGAGTTATCAAGTGGGGTAGTGTTCAGCACACTTGAGAACTCTTTCAGACACTTCCCAAAGGATTCGCTGACTTGGTGTCGCAGTGATTCTTGGCATCCGCTCAGTTTAATGGAGAAATGAACCATTGCTGACATTAGACTCGGCGTCGCGCTCGAGGACGAATACGTTTGGGCCATCTTCTTCATAGTGGCTGCAAACGACTCGATAAGAGCAGCTTTCACTTGAAGGTTGGGACAACGCGGCCAGGTTTCCACGAAGAGCTCGATTCCGAACGTGCGACTTCTTGCTCGCACATTCCGTGTTTCAATGGCACGAAACAGCTCGTCGATGTCCACGTCGCTTTGAATGAATTCAAGCACCTGCTCAGTCACGGATTTGGTCTGACCACCTCGCATTCGCTCACTGGAGTTGCGTCGGTACTGGAACAGGCTCCGTAGCTCCGTCGCGGCCTGCAGCTCATCGAGCAAGTTGTACCACTTGTCAATCGCCGACTCAGATGACCCCATCTTGCCAATAGCGTGGCCATACTTTGCCAGAAGTCCCCAGCGCCGCTTTGCACTACTGACGTACGAAAATGACACTGGCGTGAGCTCCAACAGAAATTGCGCACGCGCAATGACATTCTCACACAAAATCTGGAGCGATTCTTCCGAGATCCCCTTGAAAGCTGAAGGCTGGCGTCGCAGCTTTCGTGATCCTTGACGCTGCATCCCTACATCTGCCGCGTCACCTAAATGGAACCAATCTCTCATTTTCTGCGCGTTCTTCCATCCGCGAAGCAACTGATCGGAAACGTCATTTCGCAAGTCTTCCGCGAATGCGTAGGCGTCCATTCCCCACATGTTGTGGTGCAAAATCGCTGCTGCCACGGCACGCACGGCGCTGTTGATTCGTTGATTTGCGCTCGACTCGGTCGCATTCGTATTCGAAAACGATGAAGACGTAGAGCGCTGACGCAGCGTTCCGCTTCGAACCATCAAAGCATTCACGACCTTTTCTGCGTGCGAGTTCGCGGGCGGATTCGCAAAATCCTTCAGAAGCTGGAGCACATTCGTGTTCTGAGTTTGATCTGCGGAAATTCCACCTTTCACCAAATCGCTCTGCAAGAATCGCTCATTGAGGGACTCGGCTTCTTCAACCGGAGAAAACACGCTCCCATCCACAAATACTCGTATGCTTTCATCAAGCACATGGACAACAGCCTCGGTCAGAAACACTAGCCAATGACGCTTCACCGACGTCTTTTTCTTCAAAATCTCTGCTCGCGCGGTAAACTTGTAGCCCCAGTCTGTGTTGGATCTGTCCGTGTGGAACTCTACGAAGCAGTGATCGCTCTCGATGATGAGCGGCGGGTTGGAACCAACGCCTGGCCAGTTGTACTCTGAGTCACGACCAGAATAATGCCCCATTCCATAATGCTCTCGCTTTAGCTGATCTTTGTAGAACGTGACGTAATCGTAGTTGTTTTCGGTTCGACTTCTAGGGTCGAACGTCACGATCAATCTCGTTGCTCCATGGATGCGAAGCTCCTTCAACTCGTCGATGTTGTTTTCATACTCGTGTGCAGATTCCATCGTCTCCAGCTTCGCCTCTGCAACGACACTTTCCACTTTTTTCTGCTTGGCCTCGGGCGCAATCATGGTTCCGAGTACCTCCATCGCCTTCAGAAGTGATGTTAACTGCTGTGCATTTCCCTTCAAAAAAGCAAACAGCGCAGCTTTCATGCGCGAGCTGTCACCTTTCGACGCCATCTTCGTCATGAAGTGTTCCCGATTCCTCAAAAACACCAACCCACTCGAAAACAGCATTGGCAACAGCACACCAAAGAAGCCTCTTCTCAGCGTTTTTTCAGCGCGTATCCACACTTTTTGGTGAGATATCGCAGGCACACCCATAGCAAGCGCTGAGCAAATGTCTTTGCATCCGTCATAAAGAGTGCTATATAGAGAAAGCACCAAGAGAGACTTCTCCATAGCGACTTGGTTACCTGATGACTCGCCCAAGGATAAGAACAGGCTTTGCGAGACGCTGTTGATCAGAAGAGTGAGCTCCGTCAATGCATCTTCGTCATCCAATGAAGCCTTGTTTATCGAGGAGCGGAGGATGCTGTCGAGCTTTTGCTTCTGGATAGCAACTGCATACTCAATCAGCTTCTTGAAAGTCTCAAACGTCTCGGTGGATTCGAGGATTGCCAGCTGCAGATCTTTCACGCGGTTGCTCAAGTGTCCAAGTAGCCGTCCAACGATCTTCAGCTCTGTCACACTGACAGTTCCATTCTTCCAAGGTTTCAAAAGCTTCAAAACTCCTTCAAATTGCTTCACCACGTTGGGATGGAAAATGTGGATGCATGTTGCATACAGATCCAGGGCCTTCGATATGACACCCAGTCTGGTGCGCTCACTTTGCTCGCCACATGCCGTCGAGATGCGTGGGTCTGGACTAGACTCTGGTTGCTCCGCTTGGTCGTCTTGCTCCATGTTCGAAGAGTAAATTAAGCTATTTAGTAGCGGCGAAAGCTCTTCGCGGAGTACCTTCACAACCTCGTTGGCTTTCTTGTCGTGGTTTACTCGAAGAAGCAAAGCCACGTTAGCATCCAAGATGCTTACACACGCTTGCAAACAGTAGCTTTCGATAGTCGATGCCGCACCTGCTTGAAATGGGGCTGCGTATTGTTTGATCAGCTTTAGCAACACCTTGAAGCTCGTTTCTCCCAGATCGGCTACAAATGGAATCACCGCTTGTCCGGAGGCTGGATTGTTGGAGCTCAGCAGCTCCAACCATTCACTGGGCTCGCTCGCTTCAGCATTCTCAGCCAGGAAACCGAGTACGCGGGTGCCAGCCGAAACTTCGAATTGCACTCCAACTTCAGCGACTTTTGAATCCACTCTCTCTTGCTCGTCCACGATTGCTTCAATTTGCCGGACTTGGTCAAGGATCTGAGCTGGGGATGTTCTCTGGCTTAGCGAAATCCGTTTTCCAGGATTTCGATAGTACGAGAAGCTCGCCTTCGAGCATTCAAGTATCCACACCAAGTTGTTCTTTGCATCGAAGCAGACGAGACGACCAGGCGCCACTCGTTCATGACACTTCGGAAGCTTAGTCGGAGCATGTTCATTGCTGCTGGATTCCTCTTCGATAAACACGCCTTCTTCGCAGTCAAACATCACACAGTGAGACTTGTCTGATAACTGATTCGAAGGCGACACCACGATTCCAAGCCACTTCCCGTTAGTGTACATCGCGGGAAAAGTGAATTCAGCATCGGGGACGTTCAGCTCCACACTCACAAATGACAAGAAGTAGCTCACAAATTGCGGGCATCGAATGCGCTCGGTGTTGATCGCGAACGAGCGCACGAACTCAAACTCTAAAGAGCCGTTCAAGTCGATATGTGGAAAGAACACTTGCACATTGAAGCGGTCAGCACTCATTTCGACCTCGTAGATGCGCATTCCTTCAGAGACGTAGACGATGAAAGGCTTTGGCGACACGGATTTAGCAGAAGACTCGTCGCCTTTCAACGTGTAGATTCCGATGACACTCAAATCCTGGGGAGAAACCCGAATCAGTCGACGTAGTTTCCTGGAAGGCTGCGGTTTCGGATTTCCAACACTGATAGTGTCACTGTCGGAGCACAGGATACTCAGATAAAGAGAGTCGCCACAAAACACTAAGCTCGACTGATAGGCGTTGGATTCCTTGTCTTCGACTTCTGAGATCTGATCTCCAATCCGGAAGTTGTGAACATTCACGTCGTCTTCACCTTCAGCTGAGTAGAACAAGATCAGCTCAGTGCTCTCTGATATATCCATCGATATAGTTGCTCCAGCGAGAAGATCGACGAGTAACTGCCGAGAGAGTGTCAATGACGACTCCTCGTTGTCTTGAGTGCTTGTAGATGCAACCTGGAACTTTCGGCGAAGTCGGTCCATGCCTTCGTCCTGTAGAACTTCAAAGTCGCCATAGAATGCAGCCAAAAGTCGATTCGATCCATTTCGACCGTTTGGTTCTTCGTCCTTCGTGCCGCCGCTCATCTGCACATCAAGAAGCTTGAATTCATCGTCGTCGTAGAGGATGCAGTTTTTCTCGACTCCATCAATGGAGAACACGACAAACAGCCGACGCGGGATGAACGCTGAGATCAAGTCATCCAAATCGCCCGTTGCCAAAGTGTCTCGAACGTTCATTTCAGGTAGGCTTCCACCATCGACTTTCAGCTTGGAGAGCACGTTATGCACAACATCAGTGACGTTCCTGCCAGAGCCGTACAGAGCTGCGTGGAAGACTCGCTGGCGCTGGAAGCTCTGCGTATACTGCGACGGACTACTACCAGCATACACTCTCCCAGCAATCGTGAAGTTCAGCCCAGTGCCAATCTTTAACAAGCCAGTCTTCAAACTCCAAATGTACATGAAATTCCCATCAGTAGTAATCGACTCAGCTCCCGGCAACTTGTCGCTTTCCGTTGAGTCTTCTTCTAGCGAAACCAACTTGATCGGGAAGCCCTTGACCAAAGCATCCTTCTCGAGCGTTCCAAGAGCAACATCGATTCGATACGACTCCATTCGAGTCAGCAGAACTTCAACCCACGCCTCAAAAGAGTGGCTGCGCAACAGCCGGTTGCTTGACGTTGCCTTTGCGCCGACCAGAAGTGCGTCAGTGAAGTCCAGCAGCAAGCTAACACGACCACTGCTCACGCCAAACGCAAGGGACAGCAACAAAGTCACTTGACGCTGCGATTCTGAGAGGTCATTCTCTTGCGCGTCCAGGATATCTCGACAAAACTCATGCGCATCGGTGATCATCGCTTGTTCCGACGACATTAGTGCTCCACTCTGCAACGCAAACGGCGGAAAATCCAAGAGTGTCTGCACGATTGCAAGCACGCTGTTCTCAAAAAGCCGAGGCATAGACGTTCGGAACTCGCGCAGCATCTCGAGCTGGACGCGGAAAGAACCCACTGAAAACACGCCAGCCAGAGAACCATTCCAGCTGGATAGGTGGTTGGTACCCGACGATGACGATGATGGCAAAGCGGGGATTGCGCGCGTTTCTTCCTGCTCAGCATCCGGTAAACCGACTTCGCCAATGCGAGGCTCATTCGCTTGAATTCGTTCGGCGAGGATCGCAAAGTAGTGCTCGACGATCTCCGTTCGCTGTTTCCACAGCCGTTCACTCGCAAGGCTCTCCGCAGACTCGCGCGAGAGGATTTTATCGGTCAAGTCAGCGGTCAGCACGCTGGATACCTCACGATCGCTCTCCACTGCGTTGTTCGAAGCCGCTGCAGTTGACGGTAGCTCACCCCCAACTGAAGAAGAAGAAGAAGTTGTCGCTCTCCCGGGCGTCTGCGGCTTTCGTCGCTTGCTGAACAGCTTGACCCTCGCGAAGTCTGCGACTTGCTGCAGCTCGTCCATGGGAACTCCGTTCGTGCCGGAGATCATCTGCGTCTCGCTCGGGTCTCCGTCTTTCTCGCCCGTCAAGTTCTTCGCCGCACTGATTTCCTGGTACTTCTCGGCGACAAACGCTTCGTCGTGGAGCAGCGTGAACGGCACGCCCTCTCGCCACGCGCGGCGGAAGGCGTCCGCGTCGTTCGCGAGGTTGCCGGCGCCGGCGCCAGCGCCACGCCCGCTGCTGCTGTCGAGCGACGCCTGCGCGCCCATATTTGTTCTTCTTGCTCTGCTTGTCTCTCTCTCTCTCAGGCGGCGAAACGCGGAAAAGGGAGATGTGGAGATCTTCCATTTTGGGTTGACTTGAAGAGAAGCGCGCTTCACAGAAAGAAGACGAGTTTTGTGTGAGCAGCAATTAGCTCACACAAAAACCGTGATATTACAAAAAGTTGAACAGGCCTCTTTTCAAAACCCTACCCGGCCACAAACCCTTCTTAAAACACCCGTTTTATCTCTCTCCAACCCCTAAATCTCATAGCTAACTGCACTTTGTTTGCCCCCCAAAGTCCTTTTTTTCCGCTAGACCCATACAAAACAACAGCATTTTACGAATCCGCAAAAATAGAGACTGTGACTCGATTCCACCCCTAGCTGCTCTTTTTCACCCAGTTCTCCTCGAATCCGATACATTCTCTAATAAAAAGCTGCTTTTGCCCGTAAGCCGCACCCAAAATAGAGAGGGTTTGGCCATTTATCTCTTTTACGAAAGTCAGAAAGCAAAAAAGGTCGCTTTTTTTCTGTGACTCGGACTCAAAGTGCAATCATGAAGCGTCGTCACTACATCACTCACTCAATGGAGCTGCGGCTGGCGAGCTGGCAACCTGCATGGACTCCTGGTAGCGTCGGCTGGCACTCTCCGCTTTTGCCGCGGACAAAGCAGCAGCACCTATGCAGAGCAACAAGATGAACGACGCGCTGCTGTCGGTGGACTCGGCGTGGCTCTGCGCGGCGGAGTTGGACGTCGAGCGCGAGGAGGTGGAGCGCCTGGACGCGCTCGCGCGCCGCCAGCGCCGCCAGATCTGCGGTAAGTACGAGCTCGAGAGCACGAGCGCGCAGCTGAACCTCGAGCTCAAGACTTTCCAGCTCGAGCGGAGGAAGAAGGCAGCGCAGATGCGCAGAGAGCACTCGCTTGCGCCGCGAGAGGATGCGAACCGCGGCAACCGGAACCAGCTGGCGTCACCCCCAGCAGCAGCATCGTCGACAGTAGGTCCGTTCAGCATCAATCGCAATAGCGCGGTGTCTAAGCAGAAGAAGCACAAGACGAGTGTGTACGCGGTGGAGAACCTGCGCCTCGCGATGCTCATGCGGGACAAGGCGCTCCAGGAACGCGTGAAAAAGTATTGCGAGTTGTTTCTATTCGCCCATTTGGTGACACTCACTCGGACGTTCACAAACGCTAAATGACGCTTTTTGCTGCTAGAAAGAAGCGCCGCCCACGCGTTGTCGACGACATGCTCACACTCGAGAGGCGCTATGCTGTTGTAAGTTTGTGGTCTTCGTCTTCACCCAAAGTCAACCCCAGACACAAATGAACCCATACTTACGCTCATGAGATGGTTGATCTCTTGTGTTTTCTAGAGCGCTTCGCGATTGCAGCAGTGGTGGCGAGTGTGCATGCAGCGAACGTTTTGGAAATCATATTTCCGAAAAGTGCAGGCGTGCGTGCAGATCCAGCGCATGGCACGCGGCATGCTCTGCCGCGGGTGGGTACGCATGTGGCACGTGAACCGCACGTACCGCGTGACGCGGATCCAGGCGGCGTTTCGAGGGTTCTACATGCGAACCAAAGTGATTGCGACCTGGAGGCAGTGGGAGTACGTCAACGCCACCAAGATCCAGTCGATCGTGCGCGGCCATTTTGGAAGAAGACGCTGCGCGCGACGGAGACGCTTCGTCGCAGCACAGCACATCCAGATGCTCTGGAGGGGCTACGCCTCGCGAAAGCAGTCGAACTTGCTCTGGCTGGCGCAGAAAACTGTGAACCTCCAGCGACTTATCCGGGGTGTGCTCGTTCGGAAAGCCGTTCGGAAACTTCAGATCAAGGTCAACAGCGCTGCGACGCAGATCCAGCGCATGTTTCGAGGCATGCAGACGAGAGTGGTCGTCGCCATTTTGCTTCGCGACCGCGAGACCAGGAACCGACAGGAGCTGATGCGTGTGCTCGAAGTGGAAGAAGAGTGGCACCGCGTGCAGCGCGACAAAGTTCAGAAGCGACTCGAGCGGCTGCAGCTCTATCGAGAGTACGTAGGAGTGGCATTTGAGGGTGGATGAGTTTACCACTGCAAATGACTGTAGTGACTGTAATTGCTCCTTTGTTTTTCAGAGTGTGCGAGCTGGAAGAGCAGTACTATCGAAGCCGCGAGAAGATCAATGATGTAGGTGCTTCTGTTCTCTTAGAGAGTGCCTCTTGAAGGTTGTGTGGAAATTTGAAAGACTTGCAGCTAATGCGACGATCGCCTTTGTCTTGTACAGATGGAGAGCATCTACCTCGACATGCAAACCCAGCGGCTTCGGGTCTCGCCGCGCGCGATCGAGCAGGGCTGGGTCGAAGAGATGGAGGAGAAGATGAAGCTGCAGCGCGCGACGATCACGCAGCTGAAACTGGATACGATCTTCAAAATTGGTCTGGAATTCAAGCAGAAAGAGCAGTCGCTGCTGGAATTCCAGCAGCGGATCCACGACCTCGAAGAGAAGCGGTGCAAGGTGTGAGAAAGAAAGAGGAGGAGAAGGGGTCAACTTAAGCCTAAATCCAGTGGGCCTACTGATACTAACTGACTGTGCGTTTGATGTCGCCTCCAGTTTGAAATCTGGCGGAAAGACGAGTTCTTCGACTACTGGGAGGTATGAACTGACCCAGCTCTGGCCTTTTTGAATGTGTAGCTGTCGTGAATCCGACTCAACCTCGTGGAAATGTTTGTGCTTTCTTCAGCGTGAATGCCTGTTTCAGTACAAGCTGAAGATTGAGGAGAAGCGCAAACGAGTCGCCGAGCAGCGCCGCAAATGGACGATCAAGCGCTATCACAGCAACGGAAAGCCCGACAAACGATGGAAATGTGGCAGGTGGGGTGATGACGTGCTCGAACAAGCAAAGAAAAAGGAGGTCTTCTGCATCGCAAACGCCGATTTGCTGGCGATCATTCAAAGCAAGTGGCGAAAGCACCTGAAAGGCGGGAAACCGGAAAGCGACGACGTCGAGGACACGATTCAAGAGGTCGACGATCTGGCGAACCAGATGGCTCTTGTTGCGGCGCAGGCGCAGATCGAACAGACGGGAGCAATATTTGACCCAGTCTTCCAGGATATCGAGAAATCGTACTTGCAAATGCAAAACCAGCAACGCAACCATGACAAAAAACGGGAGGCGGTGAAGACACGGGAGCTAAAGTTGCGATCCCTTCTCGCTGATGAAAAGAAGAACATCAACACGAAGCAAACAAGTGAAAGCTCAGGACAAAAGAACGAGGAAGGTAATAGCCAAAATCGAGAGCAACGAAAGCGCCAGCTGATCCAGGCTGCGAAGATCCCGTGGCAGCTCCTCGATCAGCTGGCTGCTGAGCGCAGGAAGTTGGAGGAAGAGAAAGCCATGTTCAAGGTCTGGGGAAAATCTCATGCTGCCTTAACGCAACGGAAGCCTAATGATAAGCCACAAAGGAATGGCACACTACCTTAATATTTGTTTAACGCAGTGATCCGTGTTTGTGGGATGTTGTGAATACAACTTTGCTTTTTGTGCTGAGTGAGAACTTTGGTGCATGATTTCGCATTCATACACTTGACTAGGATTTGCGGCGAGCTTTTTTCGCCTCTTCGTTGTCATCCTGGTCGAAATCGTCGTCGTATTCAGTTTCCTCATCCTTTGCTGTTGTAGCAGGAGTCCCATTTTGCTGAGTTATAGCAGCGCGTGGAGTTGCTGCGCCCTTGGGATCCTCTTCCTTCTCACCTCGAAGGGTCGACGACGGATTTGCTGGAGTTTCGGCTGTCACTGGCGGAGATATCACTTGCTCGGTCGAAGCTGGAGTCTGCACTAGTTGAGCCTGCGCTAGTTGAGTGACAGGCGGTGCACCACTAGTTGGTTGCTTTGGTACAAGAGTCTGGGCTGGTTGCGGTTGAGCGATAGACTGCGCAGCATTGGTGGTTCGCGGAGTGTCCGAAGCAGGTGCAGCTGCCGGTTTTTCTGTGTCCACGGCTGGTTTTACTTGAGGATGTTCTAAGGTCTTGTCCTCCATGATATTGGACCGATTTGGGCTCGAGTTTCCGTTGCTTTTTGCAGATGTCGATGGAGTACTAGGTCTCGAAGCATTCTTCGAGCTCTTTTGTGCGACACTCCCACTTTTAGATTGTTTCATCTTCTCGATCCAGCTCTCTAGTTCTTTCATAAGGTCTTCGCTTTTCTCCAGTTTCTCTTTTCCTTTATCAGCACCTACAGCGAAACAGCAGAGCAGAATGCACAGTTAGCGAGTCCAATAATCATGAAGCATCAACCGATGAAAACGGAGAGTTACCAAATGCGAGAGCATAGAGTTTTTTCAGATTCGCTGTGTCTGATTCAGTTTTCTCTTTCTTTTTGCTGACAGACGCCGAGGTGATTTCCAACAGCGACTGATATTTCTCGATCTGCTCTTGAAGTTCGCTCAGTTCATCTTCCTTGGAGTTCATCCGATCTGTTACCCACACTATGAAAGAAAGAAACACACAAAATATAAGCGTTTGGACTGAAAGCTGTGCGCCGTCACTTTCCAGTTCATACGTACCATATCCGTCACGAATTCGCTCGATTTCTTGCTCCTTTTCGTTATTCTCTGTGAAAAGCTGCTCTTCTTTCTGTCGCGCAGAATCTCGCTCTTCAGTGACGACCTGCAGCTGGAGCTGCATCTCTTCTTCCGTTTCTTCCAATGTGACGATGCGTTGGAGGAGCGATTGTCGCTCCTGCTCGAGCTCTGCGAGTCTCGTCTCTGCTTCTTTCTGCTTCAGCTCGTACACCTGCACTTTCGTCTCCATTTTCTCAATCTCTGCTAAGCAGCGCAGCTCTTTCGTCTGGGCTTCCAGAAGGATCTTCTCATCTGCCTCGGCGTTAGTGACAGCGACACTTGCTGCGGCTGTCGTAGCAGCAGTCGATACATTTGCTTCTGCATCTTTCAGCTTTTTCTTCCATCCCTCGACCTCTTCTTGAACCGCCTTCACCTGGTTCTCGAGCTCTGATCTGCTTGATTTGAGCGCCGACTCGTTTGCAACTGCCAGCTCTACGCTCTTTTTCAACTGCTCTTTCTCTGTTTGAAGAGCCTCAAGCGCTTCTTCGAAAGCTTTCTGCTTCTGTCTCATGGTTTCCTCCATCGCCGCTTCTTTTTCGCTCATGAGAACTCGATTTTGTTGCAACTGGGCGTGCAACTGTGTCCCAAATGCTTCTTGCTCCTGTCGCATTTGCTCGGACGTCTCCAGCTTTCTCTTGATTTCCTCTACTTGCACATTCGCAGCCATCAGCTCACCATACATGCTTGCGATCTTGGACTCCTGGTGCCCTTCCTGCTGATCTCGATTCTGAAGCTGCGACTGTAAATTGGTACACAGTTTCTCGAGGTCGAGTTTCGATTGTTCCTGGGCTGACATCGTCTTCCTTTGCTCGGATTGTTGCAGCGTGAGCGTCTGAATTGTGTGGCTTTGCTCGCCTACTTTGACTTCCAGCGTCTCGTTCTTCTTCTTCACCTCTTCTATTGCCACTACTGCTTGTTGGAGTTCTTTCTGAAATTTTTCATTTTTCGCTCGCTCCTCGCTGAATTTCTTAACCTCGGCTTCGAGATCCTCCTGCAGCTGGGCTTGGCTTTGCTTCAGCTCTTTTACTTCTTTCTCGAATGCCACGCATTTCTTCTTCACGGTCGCCAATTCTTCGCCCAGATTCGTCAACTCCTCCTGCTTCTCCCGCTCGACGTCTTTTGCCTTCTCCCACGACACCTTTGCTTCCTCTAAGAGCAATGAGGCAGTCTCTGACAACTGATGGAGCAGTGCAATTGCATCTGCACCGAGCGCTTCCATGTTCTTCACCAGGGTGTCGCCCTCGCTCGCTTCTTGTCCAAGTAATTCGACCTGAAAGAGAGGCAAGTCGTTCCACTCGACGCACATGATCTTGATGTGTTGACCGACAACACCTGCCTGAGACTGTTGCTGATTGTTTTCGAGCTGTATCGTTTTGACATTTGCTGCGTCGTCGTTCGCCTCAAAATCGCCAAGCGGGTGCCAATCTTTCCCATTCAGACTCGTTGTGACGCGAAGTCTCTTCACCCAGCAATCGCGAAGCTTCTTCGCGTCATCTCCACTTGAGTTCTCTTTTGGCTGTTCTGATGGTGCTTCAGAGTTTGCTATATCAGCTCCGTCAACGATGCGAGGTGTTGCTGTCTTCGCGCTTGGATCTGCATTATTATTTTCTGAAGGCACTGGGACAGGAACTGAAGCCACGTTTGCTGGAGAGGAAGGCCGGTGTTGAACCGCGTGTTCCATCGCTATCAAAGCTAGGTAGCTTAAGAGCTTCAGCGTGTTTGTAGGTTCTTTGCCTGCCGTGATGTTGGATGCGGTCGCTGCGATGATCACGTTTGACCCTGCTGTTGACCCGTTTTCCTGTTTCTTCTTGTACGTTTCTTGGACGTACTCAATTATCTTCGTCAAGTAGTCAGAGCGCTCAGTCTTGGAGTTGAGCTGCGAATAGTCTTTCTCGCTCGCACTGAAGAGCTGCGATGCGAATCCAGTGTTCTGAATGATCATCGAGATAACGTCGTGAAGAAATCGTACTGGTGGTCGGGCAAAAAGCTTCGCTGGGATGATCGTGGTCTTCAGTAGATCCGCCCATGATATCACATTGCCCAGGATTTCATGCGTCAGCTCGTGCTCTCCGGATATGTCTTCAAGTTTGTATTTGTTCAGCTCGGTCTGCAAGATCTCCGTAGGCTTTAGCACAAATGTGCTCACAAAACTGTCAGAGTTTGTCTTGGTTCCGCCGTCAGCTGACCCTTTTCCATTAGCTTTGTTACAGGATGGATGAGGAACTGCGGTCATGCCGTTGAAGCAGCCACCTTTGATACGAATCGCGTGGAAAAATCGAGGCAGCTCCAGATCGACTAGCAGAGAAGGCGTTTTGTCTTGATCGTCTGGAATCCAATACTGGGAGCTGTTCATTCGCGTATTCTTTGCATCTGTCTTCTTCGATGACACAACCAAACTTTCGTCGTAAATCAGCTTGGATTCCATCCCGAGCGGCACGACTTCTCCCTTTGGCACATACAGCACTGCCTTGTCGCCTTGTTTGCTGGTTTGCTTCCCGTCCACTTCCCAATATTTTCTCCACTCCCTGGATACTGCAAGCATTTTTTTCTTCGTGTCTTGCCAAACTCCTTCACTGCTGCTCGGTTGGCTGTCTGAGGCTGCTTTTGCTGCGGCCGAAGTAGCTGCTGCTGAAGAGTTTGCAATTTGCTGGTCGATGTATTTTGTAAACTGGGTCGCGACTTCTGCGAAATTGAAAACGCGCTTTCGTTCGCTTTTTACGAACGCCACCAGGCTCGCACGCTGCGTTTGGACCATCGTGAGAGTGATGGACAGTCCTTTTTCACGTTCTTCAAGTACTTGTTCAATTTCTTTGGCGGCATTAGCTGCAGGTTTGGCAGCGTTCAGTGTTGCGGCTGAAGATAATCCAAAAGTCGATGTAGTAACTTGAGGTTTAGCAGCGGTCGCTTTAAGCTTTGCTCGATGCTCTCTAAATCGAATGATCTCGCTCGTCATGTCGTTGATCAGCTCATTGCTTTCGCAGACAAGCTGATACTCTAACGCGATGAGCTGCGTACTCTCTTGGTGGATGTTCTGCAATTTATTGCAGAGTTGACTCGCAGTCATGTGGAACGATGCCGCAGAGTCATCCCGCTTCGAAGTGTCGGTATTTCCTGCTTTGCTATCTGCTGGAAGTCGCTTTCCCCACTGGTCTACATCTTTATGAAGCGAATCTTTGAACACCATGATCAACGTCCGATGATCTTTGCTCTCGCTTTCCAGTGACTTCATCTTCGCTGCTTTCTCGAGCCATCTCTCTTCTGTTGAGCTGCAGCCTGTTGCTCCAATGACTCCAGATGGCAAGCGATCCAGATCTCGTAGCGCGCGCAGCATGAGCTCGATATCTCCTTTCTCCTCAAGTAGCTTCCACTTTCGAGTGCGCTCCTCCCGAATTTTCTGGTCGGCGAGTGCTTTTTCCTTTGCAAGACGCTTACGCTCAAGCTCGTGCTGCTTCGACAGCTTCGCTTTGTCTTCCCAAGTCTGCAATCGAATGCGGTCCATTTCCTGGATCTGCTTCTCGTAAGCCTTCACAATCTCGTCTTTCTCCTTCGGGTCGAGTCCCAGCGTCACTTCGGTTTGCTCCATCAGTTTCTTCTTCAGAGCAGCGATTTCTTCGTTCAACTGACTAATTTGGCTGGACGCTTCATTTTTCTTTGCGTTCACCTTGATTGACTTGGCTCGACTTGCGTACTTCAACGTGCTCAGTGTTTCAGGAAAGTTAATGTTCGCTGGCGAAAGCGTCGCGAGCATTGAGCACAAGCTGTTGCCTCCGAGCGATTCTTGCAGCACACGTGTCAGCTTTGAGTTTCGGTAAGGAATGAACACCTTCTTCCCCGTTCTGGAGGCTTCGACTAGTGCATTGATCACGTTCCCCAATGCACTCAGACTCTTGTTGATGTTCGCGCCTTCTTTCAAACGGTCCCCCTGCGCTCCTGTTGACGCTGCACGTTCGGAGCCAGCTAGATCCACCAGATTGATCTTCGCGAAGATGTTTTTGCTCTCGTCCTCGGAATCCTTCTGGTGGATCTTGATCACGAAAATTGAGTGTGACCGCGAACTTTCAGAGTTCATCTGCGTGTAACCGACAGTTCTCGCTTGCGCGCCTTGAGCCATCAAGTCGATCACCTCGTCGCGACTGTCGACGACACGCTCCTGCAAGTCTTTCACATAGATCCCAAGCACAGAGTGCTCCTTGATCTCGAGTCCGCCTTTGTTTTTCTTGCCGTTACCGCTCGAATCTAGCAAGTCGTAGATGATTTCGTTGTAGATCTCAAAGAAAGAGCACTCGACGAGGAAGAGTTTGTTCAGGTCCTGCTGCTTCTCCACCTTGATGCGGTCAAAAATTGACTTGTTCATACGCGGGATCAGCCCTTCGAGAATCTCGTTCCCGCTCACCCCGCTCATGCTAAAGGACTTGCCACTGCCCGTCTGACCGTACGCGAAAATGGTGCCGTTGTATCCACCGAACGCTCGGTCGAGGATCGGAACACCGATATCCTGAAACACGGTCTCTTGTAACGTGTCGCTGCCGTACACGAAATCATATCCGAACTGGTGTCTCTCGGACGGATTCTCGAGGTTTGTGAGCACGGCGTTGCCGTTTTCGGCGGTAAAGCACGACACTGCCTTCTCGCGCATCTCACGCTCGTTCATGGGACGACAGCGCACCGCCACGCGGATGTTTTCCGCCTCTTTCTCGTCAGGCTTCATGGCTGATTTGCCTTCTCGGCGGCGGCAATGCAATGGTCCTTCTTTAAAGGGCTAGCACTCGCACGCGCTGGTGATTATCACCTTAGACAGCGGACGGGCAACGAACGAGACGTCTTCTCACGCTCCAACGGTGAATAATGAAATTAGAGAGAACGACTCTACACAGAGCAAAGTATTGATTGAGAAGATACTCGCTAACCTGACTGACGCTTGGCGTTCATTTTCAGAAACCGATAGAAACAGGTCGTTTCGTGCGCGGGATCATATTTAGCCATGTTTTGCTAAGCAATAGACTTCGAGAGCTCAATTTGACGGGACGTGTCTGGAATTATACCGCGCACATGACCACATCCACGCACTTGTGTTAGTTAGTGTACGACATAATCAAATAACGAGGGAGGATGAAAGTGCGAGATGCAGAGACTGGCGAGCTGCTCGTCCTGTCCAGCCCAGAACCACTCTCACCACCGCGGTTGCCCACGAGACGCGCGTTCCATGACGCCCAAGTCCACGCTGAGACCCAGTCAAAGCGAAAGCTGGGCGACAACGTCGCGTGGCAGCACAAACAGCACGACAGAATCGAAGTAAACATAATCAGCCGCACATACACAAGTTCACACGCCAACATGTTGCTCATCATTTCTTCTTCACCTGTTGGGCTTGTGTGTGCAGTAGAAAGCTGACAAGCGTTTCCGCAACTCGATTGAAGGTGTGCGCCAGGAGCTTCGCCGAAGGGACATCGCAGACATAGTCAAGCGGCAGCTCGAGGCGGAGCTCATGGACCGCATGAAGGCACAGTACGCCGAGCAGGTGCAGCGCATGGTCATCGAGGAAATGGAGCGCGAGCTCGACCGCGAGGTGCAAGTACGGCTCGAGACGTCTGTAATCGGCAAGCAGCGGCTGTGCAAGCGCCACGACACAGAGCGCGCGTTCTACAAGCAGCAGGTCGAGCGCGTCCGCAACGAGTGCGAGATGAGCCTCACGGCCGCCATGGCGCAGCACAACTTTCTCCGATAGTAAGGCAGCTAGCTGGGCACGCACGCACGCAAGCACACACGTGCGTGTACGTACATACACTTGCTCACATGCATACATGCATCCATTGAATCTCGATTCTCGCTCCTTTTGCCATTCAGTCAACCGCGTCGTTTCAGTTTTTTTACGTGACGGAAAGCTCGCGCTCGCCGTTTCCGTTTTTGGTTGCGGCAACTTCAACATGAAAACTAGAAAAACCTATCAAAACGTCTGTATACCTCTTTCTAATCCACTGTTGATTTTATAACAACTCAAAAGCCTTTATAACAAACTTTAGCGTGCTGGTAGCTACTATCAAAGGGTGAATTCTGGTGTGTGCCACTCTCTGACGTCAGCAGCTGAGCGAGCTCTACTTCCAAAATGAACCGGCAGCCTCACCTCAGTGTGACATCAAGCCACTCGCAGGCGTGTGCTTCTGTGTGATGTGGACAGGTTGAAGGTGAGCGAAAGCTGCGCACGCCGGCGCGCGCGGTGGTTACCAGCGAAGAGAAAGGGACGACGAGAGGTGGTTCGCTTGTGCTTGCCCACGCTCTGGCTTCATTTCCGATTCTCCCACGTGCGAAGCAGAAGCTCCTGCCGTCATCCATTGCCCCTTCCATTCCGTTAAACGGAATTGTGATGCAGCCTGCGTCCAACCTGCGACAGCAGATGTCCGCTGAGCGATACGGCACGTTCCGTGGCGCTGAGCTGCAAGGTGATGCGGAACAGCAAGCACGGCAGCGGTCGCGCCACCACCTGACAGCGCGAATGGTGGTGTTTGGTGCGATGTCGCTTGGGTTAGTCGTCGCAATGTTTGTCTACTCGGCGCCTTTTTCACAGCATATTGGTGTTTTCTCGTCGTCGACGGACACTGTGATTGCGCACAACGTTCAGTCAGCGCCACTGGATGACGCCGAAAGCAGCGATGAAGACAGCGTTCGGTATGTGCGAGTGTACCGCAGCAATGGAGGCGATGCTGTAGAAGTCAAGCTCAGTGCAAACGAAGAGACACATGAAGGAGCAGACGCATGGGCGAGATTTAATGATAGCCTTCACACGATTGGATGGTCGCAGCTATGGATCAACACCACCGAGTTGCACGCTCAAGAGCTCCAAGATGGCACGCTTGCGCGGCAAAGACGGAAGGAGATCCTGTTCGCGGCTGGATACGCTGAAGCTGCACTGACGCACCACCGCATTGACCAGCACTTCATGAATGTATACTTCACGTTCTTCCCGAATGGCGACGCCGCGGACCAGGAAACACTGAAGAGTCTCCAGGCCTTCTTGCGTGAGAATCTCGACTGGATGAGAGAGCAGGTCGAGTATTATGACAAACACCCGAGCCTGCTGGACGCGCAATACTGGGGTGTGATTGGATCAATCCTGGCGCAGTTCGATGGGCTCGTTCAAGGCTACCAGCGGTTTTCGAAGAGAGATGAGCCGGCGTCGGAGATCGACTTGTTCATGTTGAATGCAGATGGCGATCTGGAAGATTTGATCCCGGCTATCCAGAGAAAGCAAAAAGCAGCCACCACCTCGACTTCAACCGCGACTGCTGCCGCTGATGTGATCACAAAGTCGTTTTACACGTTCCTCAAGAACCTCAAGTGCTCAGCTCTCATTCGAATTCTCCCAGACTTTGCCGACCTCGTGTGGGGGCACGCAACCTGGGACGTGTACAGCTCGATGAATCGCATTTACAAGCATTACGAAGTGCCGCTGCCACCTTCTACTTCGTCTAAAGCCCACTCGTCGAGTACTCGGCGAAAGATTTCCATGTCAAGTAGTCCAGGGTACTTGTCGTCGGTTGATGACTGGTATATGACGAATGCCGGGCTGGGGGTCATGGAGACAACGCACGGCGTATTCAACAACGAGCTGTATGCATTCGTGAGCTCAAAAAGCGTTCTGTGCTGGCTGCGCTCCAAGGTCGCGAATTTCTTGGGCGAAGATGGCATGAGCTGGGCAATGACGTTCTCCAAATACAACAGCGGCACATACAATGACCAGTGGATGGTCATCGACACGAAGAAATTCGTTGCTGGCTCCGGTTTCCAGAAGAACGGGCTGACCGTGTTAGAGCAGTTGCCAGGGTTAATTCATGTTGAAGACGTGTCGCTATTGGTGAACGAGGCGGGGTACTGGGGATCGTACAACATCCCGTACTTCCCAAGCATCTACGAACGCTCGGGTTTCCATGCCGCGTATGTGTCGACTAACCAGAGCGCATCATGGTCGCACGCGAACTGCACCCGCGCCAAAATTTTTCAGCGCGACGCGCCGAAGATCAGCTCTTTCGAGGATCTCAAGCACATCATGCGCTACAACAACTGGCGCGAAGACCCGCTGTCCAATTCGCACGCATCGCACGCCGTGGCTTCCAGGTATGACCTCGAATCGGATCCGCAGTTTTTCGCACTCGACGGCGCGATCGATGCAAAGGTGACGTCGTGGAGCAGGATGCAGCATGGGAGGCTCGAGTGCGACGCTGTGAGCGGACCCACACACGACCAGAACCCAGTGTTCGAGTGGACCGAGGCCCTTTCTGCACTGAGCCCGCATTTGGGACAGCCGCAGCGGTTCAACTTTTCGTATGAACCCATGGTGCACGGCTGAGGAAGAGGAGGAATCGTGTCATCGAAAGATGAAAGCGGTCAGATAAGTGGGTTCAGTTGAGCTTGGATGAATGGGCTTGAGCTGCTGCCATGAAAGAAGATAAACCACGAAGAGAATGGCTGGCGTATGTATGGTCGGGAATAGCGCTCTCCTGCCTGCGGGGCAAGTGGTGTCAGCCCGTGCACATGAATAACCACGGCAAAATTCGACAAGTTTCATTTACCTTCGTCAGTGCTCCATTTTCTATTTTCCATTTTGCCTCCCATTTCCGTTTCCCTATTTTTTTCCATTTATTTCGAGAACATTCGCGCAAGCCTTGCAATTCAAAGGGGTTCATCACCTTTGTGCCATTATCATCAGGTATAAAGAGTACAAAAGATAACAGTAAATTTTGTCTTTACTAACATGATTGAATAATGACCCCTTTGTAGTGTGGCAGCCTTGCCGATCTTTGTCCCTCGTCCGAGGTGGTTTTCGGGACAGTGTCATCATCATATCTCAGTCAGTCAGGCTCGCCCAGCCCAGCCAAGCCACCCAGCATTGAAAGGCGTCATTCTGCAATTGAAGCTCCAAGGCGCACAAGGTGAATAGGGAAAAGCAAGGACGCCGCGCGCGTTCTCTCTCTCTCTGTACACAGAAGACGAGGCTGACGTGTGATTGTATGTATGTGTGGATACAGACAAGCAGCAGCAACAGCAGATACGAAAGGAAAGATGACAGACCTCTCGGGCGACGGCGGCGTGTTGAAGGAGATCTACCAGGAAGGAACGGGCGGCATCCCGCCTGATGGATACGAAGTGCGAGGTGCGTCTGCTGTGTGATATTAGATAACGCTACTTACTTTTTGAGTGTACATGTCGTTATGCTGTGCGTGAGTGAGTGTACTAATGGCTGGCTTGGCTTTTGGTTTTTGAATTTGATGCAATAGCGCACTACACTGGTACGCTCTTGGACGGAACCAAGTTCGACAGCTCGCGCGACCGCAACTCTGAGTTCAAGGTATGTATGTGTTTGTACTGAGTGTAGCGTACCCATGTCTGTCGATTAAATGGAGAGCTGGTGTTAACTGATCAGCTACTCTATGTATTTGAATGATGATAGTTTGTGCTTGGCAAGGGCAATGTGATCCGCGCCTGGGACTTGGCGTTTGCTACGATGAAGATCGGCGAGAAGGCGATCTTGACGTGCAAGCCAGAGTACGCGTACGGCGAGAACGGATCGCCACCGAAGATTCCGCCAAACGCGACCCTGAAGTTTGATGTGGAGCTCTTGGGCTACCAGGCCAAGAAAAAGGAGTTGTGGGAAATGGACGCGGACGAGAAGATCGCGGAATGCGCCAAGCTCAAGGACGAAGGCAATGCTCTGTTCAAGGCGAAGAAATTCCACGAAGCCGCGGCCAAGTACAACGAGGCTGCCGAGTACATGGAGGATGTGTACGACGTACCAGAAGATGAGAAGGTCCGCATGAAGGAGCTGCAGACAACGTGCTACTTGAACGGCGCGATGTCCTACTTGAAGATTGAGGATTACACAGAAGCCGTGTCTCTGGCCACGAAGGCGCTTAAGAACGACTCGAAGAGCGTGAAGGCGCTTTTCCGTCGTGGTGTCGGCCGCATGCACTTGAACGAACTGGACCGCGCCAAGGAAGACTTGATCGCAGCGGGCAAGCTCGACCCAACGAACCGCGAAGTGCGTCGTGAACTGGAAGTGCTCAAGAAGAAGGTGAAGGACGCGCGCGAAAAGGAAAAGTCTGTCTTCGGAGGTCTGTTCGGCAAGGTCTCGATGTACGACGACAAGTCTGCTGTTGAAGGCGAGCCGGTGCTGGACCCAAACAACCCAAAGGTTTTCTTTGACATCAAGATTGGCGAAGAAGACGCTGGCAAGGTTGTCATGCAGCTGTTCAAGGACGTGGTGCCAAAGACGGCAGAGAACTTTCGCGCGCTGTGCACGGGTGAGAAGGGCAACTGCTCGACTGGCCAGCCGCTGCACTACAAGGGCAGCACTTTCCACCGTGTCATCAAGAACTTTATGATCCAAGGCGGCGACTTCACCCGCGGTGACGGAACCGGCGGTGAGAGCATCTACGGCGAGAAGTTCCCAGACGAGAACTTCCGCTTGAAGCATACCCAGGCTGGTCTGCTGTCGATGGCGAACGCCGGCCCAGGCACGAACGGCTCGCAGTTCTTCGTCACGACGGTGCCAACGCCTCACCTCGACGGCAAGCATGTCGTGTTCGGCAAAGTGGTTGAAGGTCTTGATGTCATTACGCGTATTGAAAACTTGGAGACTGACAAGGGCGACAAGCCGGTGCAGCCAGTAGTGATCGCGGACTGTGGCGTGTACGAGTCTGCTTCATAAGCAATTTTTATAGTGACAGAAGGAAGACTGGGGCACGGACGATGGAGAAAATGGAAAAGTGTCTCGTTGGATTTGTTTCCTTTGCATTGCTTGCTTGTATTGATCGTTCATGGCTAATTCACTGATTCCCTGTTGATGACTGTGTCCAGACAAATAGAATACCCATCACTGCTTCCATCATGAGCCACAGTCAAAGTCAACAAACGATTTTCAGCACGTCTACAGAAGGCTGTTGATGTCGCCGCTCTCGTCCACTGCGAGTGGGATGCGGCACATGCCCTTGACCGCCACGTACTGGTTCTTACCCTTGTGCTTGACCACTTCCCAACCCTCGACAATGAGCCCCGCGAGCGACCAGCCTCTTCGTGAATACCCAACGAGCCCGTACTTGTTGAGTGGCATGCCGTGCTTGTTGATCGAAGCGACCACGAGGTTCTGGGATTTCGTTGCCATCGGCTGAATCGCTGTCGACGGATGCCTCTTCTGTCGACACACTGGGAGCAGAACGCTTGCGACTCCCATCAAAGTGGATAGACAGCACGTGAACAGCAACTTGATGGTCTCGTACTCGGCGTTGTGCATCTTGTCAGGCGTGGCAATTCTCAGAATGAAGATGAAAAGCATGCACAGCACGCGCAGGCGAAAGTTGCTGAACCAGAACGACACCTGGTGTAACACCACAAACTGGTTGGCGGTCTCAAAGCCCAGTCGATAAAACCAGCTTGCGCTTAGCGTGACGACGACGTCCTTGAACCATTTTGGGAAATGCTGCACATCCTGGTCCATGATGAAGATGTTGTCGACGGGAATGTGGTACCCGAGCATGAGCGGGGTTGTACTGAGCGCCAACAGCAAGATCTGCGAGAATGAGAGTACCCCGAAGCCCTGGAAGTTGAGTTGCAGCGCAACCCAGATGTTCACGCATCGGAACTTTGTGATACGCCACGCTGTCACGAGTCGCCAAATAAAGCCCGCGGCGATGAAAGACGCGATCAAGTTAAGCACAAGGCTCGTGGACCAGATGCTGAACATGATCTTGCCCATGAGGATGGATTTGTGCTCGACGCGGGTCTTCTGCGCATTGTTCGGCTCGACCCAGCACCGCACGCTCGCATTCAGGTAGCGCAGCTCGAGGGTCGCGTAGCACGTCGTAGCATTGCGATACGCTTCGACGATGGTTAACGGTGGCGTGGCGGCTGGCCAGAACTTGAGCATCCCGACAGAGAACGCAGTGGGGGTCCAGAACACAGGCGAGCCCATCGAAGGATTTGTTGCAGGTCCGCTCGGGGAGCCTTTGAGCTGCGCGCAGACAAGCAAACAACGCCGAAGAGTGACAATTGCCGTGAGAAAACCCAGCAAAAGACGAAGAAAAAGCAAGAAATCCCAGCCAAAAACGAACCATTTCTTCCCGGATTTCGACCATTTGAACTGCGTCAGCGGCGTTCTCCAGGTCGACCTTCATGCTGGAATGCAGTGCAGGGGTTGCGTCCAGAAGATCGACAAAGAAACTGACCACGCTTGGGTACAACTTGTCCATGATTTTTTCGACCGTGTTGTCCTCATCAGTGACATTGTTTTTGGCAAAACCGATCTTGCACTGCGCCATGTCAGAAAAATGCAGGAGTCCGTACTCGGTGGCGACGAGCGACGCGAACGACCGGTTGAACTCGACTGCGAGCATCTGCAGCACTTCGCTTCGGTTAAAATACTGTAGCATGGCGTGAAGCAGCGGTACCGCCACCCACGCGCTGCCATCGTTCCTGTCTGTTATCGCAAAAGAAATAGGGAGAAAATACAAGACATGGAAGATGAGATACTCAGAATCAAAGCATTTCGCAGGGGTCTCCAGTCGAACTCACGGGTAACAACGTCGGGCGTGTAGCTGAACGCGTATCGAGAGCCATCGATGGTCTCGCCGTGGAGCTCGGTCTTGTGCACCGTCGTTTTGAACCACGCATTGGCGCCACCGTTGACGTTGCTCATGAAGATCAAGTAGCTCGGCAGATCTGAAATCGCCAGAAGACTGAGGAATGCCACTTTTGTCAACGTTTTGAAGAACGCGCGATGGCACGCGGTCACCGGGTTGTCGTTGAGTACCACCTGGTGCGGCGCGATGTCTATGTACTTGTTGAACATGTAGAATGGTGCCTGGGGAGTTTGCTCCAGTTCTTCAAACCAGAGTGCGAACTTGGCTTCATCGTCCCACCACGAGTCCATACGAACTGCAGTCGTGTTGGTCTTCGTCATCTCAGGATCGCTCGGGAGCTCACGAAGGCGATACACCTCCATCGTGTTCCCCCACCAGTTGCCCTTGAACGTGAAGAGACCCGACGTGCCGCTACCCAAAATGGAGTAGTTGATCTGGTCATACGAAGCACCACTTTCGTGTTGCCTGAGTTCACGCTGCATGTAGCTGTAGTACTCTGGGTAGTACGCCATGTACTCGATCATTCGAATGGACGAGCCGAAGACCTGCTCGCCGTTGAGTTTCTTATCGAGCTTCAGTTGCGCGGAGGCTGTATTCACAGTAGCAAGCGTGACGCCTGCGAATCGCCTCGAGCCTGCGTCCGACATCGGTCTGTAGCGAGCCCCAGACGTGAGCACCAAGTCAAATGCGAGGATGGAAGACACGATCGCGTCAGTTTGATTTGGCAGTTGCACGATGCTTTCGTTTGGTTCGTACACGTCATACGCTATCAGCGCGGACTGGATCAGCTTGAGCACAAATGCTTTCGTGTAGAACTTGCTAGCGATCGACGCGCTGATCGCACAGGACTCGAGATTCTTGGTCTGGATCAAGTCGAGGGGCACGCAGAATGACGCAGCATGCTTTTCCAGCATCAGCGGCCGTCCGTCGTTGCTATAGACGCTTGAGAGCGCATTATTGAGCGCATCGTCCGCATTTGTGATAAATTGGATTCTCGCCAACGTCTTCTTCCAGCTCTTGTTGCTGAACAGCGCCGCCATGGTAGAGTGAAACACTTCGATCAGGTAGAGCAGCCCGATGTTGTTCGCCATTCCGGTATTTCCACGGAGGTCGTCGAGACCGACGCTCTCGTATCGCCGCACTTCCCCTTTCTTAGGGAAATCGAAGCAGACATTTGACGTGTTGCCCTGGAAGCACCGTGTCCCGTGAAGCTTTGTGTTCTCAGCCGAACAGGAGAGCCTGAGGAACCAGTCGCTTTGACTGGGATCTGTTGGTCGTATCCACACACCAAGGGCGTCTTGTGGCAGCGCATCATCACTGTCTGCGAAGTACTGCGGTCGTGGCGTCATGACCCCGCCTGGGAACTCGGTCGCCTGGAAGAAGAGCGCATAGTACTGCGAAATGGTGTGAAAGTCCTCGGGCGAGAGCAGCTGGTACGCAGTGTCCAAGTCAAAGGACCCGACAGATTCAAAGTTCCCGCGGATCATCCGCTGGCTGACCACAATATCCAGCACTTTCTGGAGCAGCGGGACGATATCTTTGCCTGGGATGACCACAGGCACGCTCTCCCTTGGCAAGAATTGGTACGTGCTGGTCTCCGTGTCGATGCTGTCAGGTCGGAAGACTGGGTTGCTGATCATGATGACGTTCTTGATGGGAATCGCGATCGCCCAGAACGCCTGTACCAGTATGATAAACAGCACGATGCGCCGCTCCCACACTGAATTGAACGCCAGGAACGCTGCATACCTTGGTCGATGTCCTGATTGCTGCTCTGAAGTCGATGACGCTGACGCCACGAACACTGGCGCTCCTCCTGCAGCTGGCACGACCCTTTGCTCCGGCATTTCTTCTCTCTTGTGAACCACGTTGCGCGAATTTCTCAGTGCCTGTACATCGCTCGCACGGAGAGGTCGAGCCGACTTCGCAGTCAAAACACTTTGCTGCCTATTTAAGCTCACAGCCACGTTTTGCTGATCGATAAGACCCGTTGACTGGATGGACTGTCCATACGACCATCACTCTTTTGCTTTTCTGATGACCCGATGGTTACATTTGGACATGGCTACGCTTTTTCTTACTTTTCTGAGTCGCTGTGGTGTTCTCTCAGATAGTGACTTGGAGGATGAGAAAACAAACGAAGACGAAAAGGTAAAAGAGGCGCTGCTGGTGGTAAGTAAGTGAGTGGAACGAGCAGCTTGATACCAAGATTTTTGCGCAGTAGAGCGGATCAACCGAAGAACGAACGGACGGACGCGTGAACGCTAGCGCCAGCGTTGCCTGCCTGTCTACGTCTGCAATGATGGACCCCATGGCGGCGAAGCTACGAGAAGAGTATGCGAGCAGTCGCCGGAACTCCTCGCGAGCGAGTCTGTCCCACCTCGTCGATGTTGTCGATATTAACAAGCAGAAGTATGACTCGCCGTTCGACGTGAGCCTCGCGGCAGCCAAGAAGCGCACGCAGCAGGAGAAACTCTGGGACATCTTCGTGACCTACGCGCTGCAGCTCTCCTCCGAGAACCCAACGTGGATGAGAATCGCGAACGTGATCAAGCTCCTGCAAGATTGCGGAGTCATCGAAGGGTCGCACAGTGAGGAAGCCAAGATGGTCGAGAAGGAGGTGTCGATCGTGTGCGAGTCGTTCCTGAAAAGCCATCCGAGCGAGCGCGACGGCACCAAGAGACTCAACTTCACCGCGTTCCTCGCTCTGCTGCTGCATTTCGCGAAAATGGTGGGTGGTGCGTCTATTAATTTCTAGCCAAGCACGTGTTTCATGCCGCTAACGACCGTTGGGTTGCTTCATTCGTCCCTCTCTGCAGTCGGGTGATCAGGACCCGAGTCGAGCGTATGACTCGCTCGTGCGAACGTGCATCGAGCGGCAGCTCAAACCAAGGTAAGCTCAATACATCTGAACATTACAGACTCATTGCCAAAGACTCACCTCACATGAGTCGCCGTTATGCATTCGCCAACAGAATCCGTGTTCCTCTGAACAAGGAGATTGAGGAATGCAAGAAAGTACTGGTTGCGTTTGACGACCCACTGACCAAAGTGGGCAATTCGATCTCTCTACAGCTCCTATGAACACGTGCGCTTAATAGCTAGCTGGTCTCTTACGATTCGCTTGTTCTGATTGTCCTCTCTCAATCAACAGATCTTTGCGTTCTACGCGAGCATGACCCACGCAAAACTGGAGAAGCTCGAGCCAAAGACCGTGCAGCAGAGTCCCGCGCGCATGGGGTACGCCGAGAGCGTGGCGTTCAGCCGCATGTACGGCATCATCGCGCTCGGAATGCTCACGACAACCGAGTTCTCGAGCGTGTACATCGACAGCCTCGTGAAAGCGCCCGTGACCGAGTATGACCGCGTGCTGACATACGACGGCTTCTGCGAGTTGCTGGTACGGTTGTCCCGCAAGATCTGCCAAGAGGAACTCATCTCGAGCGACAAGAAGCTCAAGTAAGGGATCTGAGAGATCACGTCGCTGGATCTCGGCTCACAAAACTCTTTTCTCATGCATGCGTGTGTGTGCGTTGACCAAATAACTGGTGCAGAGGGCTCTTCCAGCTCATGTGGCTCGCGTGCGCGTCGAGCTCGCCGCGCGCTCTGAAGATCACGGACGTGCTCAAAACCGACCGCGTAAACGTGATGAAAGTGTTTCTGATGCACTTTGAGAAGTTCTGGAAGAAAGAGCAGTACGAGTATGTCCCCATCCCTCCGATTCACTCCTCTATTGTATCTGCTGGGTACTTGGTACATGACTGTTGATGGCCGTCGTTCATTCACACCGTAGAAACTACGTTGGCTCACGAGGAAGTCCAGGTCTGAACGACCTTCTTGCTACGAATAATAGCAGCAATACCAAAAGTTCCAGCACGGCGCCACCTTCACCAACAAGTCCTCGACCTTTGATGACCCGAAGACTCAGTTTCTGCGTGCAGACGACTGCCACCAACGGCAGCACCAGTCCCGAGGCGAAGAAAACGCTGCAGCGATATTTCAGCATGAGGACTCCGCCGCCGTTCCCCACAAAGGACAAGCAGACTCGAGGTGGGGACAAAGTTCAAGAGCCACCGTCGACAGCATCACTATCGCCAGTGAAGTAGATACCTTCCCTTTAAGGGTATCGACATAATAAGACAATGGAAATTGTTTTTGTGAATATGGAAATTGGTTTCTATTACAAATTTGGTTAGCTGATTGGTCTCCTCTTGCCTTATAAAGCGATAGGCTGTAGCAGCGAGAAGCTGCCCGTGCCCACGCGCGGTGGCTGGCCCAGGATGATGCGTGCCGATGGGCTCTCCAGGTCGTCGACCAGCCCGCCGAGCGCCGCCTGCGTGAGGAACTTCATGGACGTCTCGAAGGTGATCTGCTGCATGGCCGAGCCCTTGTTGTTCATGCCCATGCGGTTGAGCGGCATGTAGCCACCCTGCGCCGTCATGTAGTCGGCCAGCAGACTCAGGTGGCGTGGGTCCACGCTGATGCCGTAGACGCCGAACACGTCGTTGATCTGCTTGGAGATAGACGCGCGCGCGGCCTCTACGCCGTAGGTCTTGAGCACCTGGAAGATGTCGTTCGTGGCCAGCTGGTTCACGTCCAGGATGTCGTCGAACGCCCAAATCTCCTGGAAGTTGAGACCCTCGGTCTGCACGCACGGCTTCTCCTCCTGCGCCTCGCCGATGCGCTGGTTGATCAGGTAGCAGCGCGAGATACCCGGGCAGTGCTGCACCAGCACATGCTTGGCCACCTTCTCCACGAGCGGCACCATGAGCACGGTCTTGGAGTGCGTCGGAAAGCGCAGGCGCAGCTCCACGTAGTGCTCCTTCGCGTTGCGGCCGCAGTACATAAAGTACTTGTTCTTGCGCACGCTGATGGGCACGTCCAACGTCTCAAGGCCGTTTACCATTGTCACACCAGCGCTCTTGGACTTGAGCTTCTTGTCAAAGACGCCAGTGCTGGTGCTGCCGTCGCCCTCTTCGTCCACCGTGTCCGCGTCACCGCCGTTCTTGCTCTTCTTCTTGCTCTTCTTACGGCTGCCATCGTCGTCGTCCGAGTCGTTGTCCGAATCCGCCTGCGCCTTGCTAATTTTCTCGTCCTCCTCGTCCATCTCGTAGCCCTGCACCTCACGGCGGCTGCCGAAGCGCAACGTACCCTGCTCGTCGTTGTCGTCATCGTCGTCGTCGTCGCTCTTCTTCTTGCGACCAGCCGCACCGGACGAAGCGCCGACAAAGTTATTGGTCTCGGCCACAGCCGACACGCTCACGCCGCTCTTCTTCATCTCGCGCGAGATCAGCGTCAGCAGCTTGCTGATGAAGCTCTTGCTCACAGCGTCGTACACGTCGCTCGAGCTCAATCCGAACGCCTTCTTGATGTACTTGAGCTTGAAGAACGTGAGGCGGATCGTGTAGTCGCGCACCCACAGGATGCCGTTCTCGCTCTTCACGAACTCGTCTGTGACTGCCACACCGCGCTGGTTGCTAATCAGCTCCGAGAGTGCCACCTGGTTCAGGCGCTGCTCCACCTCCTGCGCGCGCGACTGGTCCACGTCGTCCAGCAGCGGGATCGTCATCATCGGCGTCGACATCTTCTCGCTCGCCGTCATGATAATCTCACGCAGGCGCGGGATACCGAGCGTGACGTTCGCGGCACCGTGGCCCGCCAAGTGGAATGTGTTGAGCGTCATCTGCGTCGACGGCTCGCCGATACTCTGCGCCGCGATGATGCCCACGTTCTCGCCCGGGTTTGCCATGCTGCGCAGGTAGTTGACCCACACGAGCAGCTGGAATGCGTCGGGGCTCACCGTGTGCTTGGTCAGCATCTTCTCGCGGTCGATCTCATCCGTTTCCCCACCGTTTTTCTTGCTCTTCTTGCTCTTCTTCTTGCTTTTCTTGAGCAGGTCCAGGCAGTTAGCCGGGTTGCGTTGGTTGTAGTTCCAGAGCTTCTCCTGGATGCGCTCCGAGACCGTGCCCACGTGCTGGTTGAGCTCCAGGCTCTGCATCACCGGGTCCGCACGCTCCGCCTTGATGATCTCCACGCGACCCGACATCGCGCGCGTGTTGTTCGTCGGCTTGCGCGCCTTGAACACGGTCGTGCGTGGCACGCCGAACGCCTTGCGGCCCGTGTCCAGGTACTGGATGTCGTAGGTCGAGTCGCGTCCGTCCTCGTACTCCTGCGCGAGCGCGAGGATCTCGGCGTCCGCGAAACCCTGCTCGATGTTGCCGCGCTTCCACTTCGTCTCGCCTTCCTTCAAGCGACGCGCCTGTACGCGCACACCGGCACGCAGCACGGTCGCTGGGTTCGCGTAGTCCTTTTGCAAAGCCTCGCGCGTCTCGGCGTGCAGCTTGAGCGGCTTCATGATGTCGAGCTTCGTGTGCTCGAAGAACTTGGCGTCGATGCCGTACTTGTGCGAGATGCTGCGGTGGTTCATCGCTTGAAAGTTGAACTGGTCGTCCTTGCCCGAGAGCATCGCGCTCTGCACGGGGTCGACGCCGTCTTCACCGTACAGGAACTGCACGACATTGCCGTCCGAGCCACGCACCGTGTGGTCGTAGTTCACCTGGAGGTCCTCTAGGTGCTTGATCAGACAACGCTGCAGGTACCCACTTCGACTGGTCTTCACGGCGGTATCGACGAGACCCTCACGACCAGCCATACAATGATGATAGTACTCCTGCGGACGCAGACCCGTCAAGAAACGATCGGTAATGTACCCACCGGCACGAGGGGCCGGGTCGAATGGCTCGTAGGACGGCAGCGAGCGACCACTGCTCAGGATCGGCACACGGCGGCCCTCGAGCGCTTGCTGGCCGAGACCGCAGGAAATCTGCGAGTGGTTCACCATCGAACCCTTGGCACCCGTGAGTACCATGAGCGAGAAACAGTTGGCTGGGAATGACTTGGTCTGTCCGGATGGCAGACACGTCTTGATGATGTCACTGTTCGAGCCGTGCACCGTGCCCATCATATGTGCATCGAGCGCCTTGGCGTTCTGATCCGCGTCTGGACCCGAGAGCAGCTCGCGCATGCGCTCGCGGATCTGCACGCGCTCGGCTTCGTTCATGCGGCGGCGCTTGCCGCCGTCCTTTTGCTCCGAGGAGTGCTTGGCCTTCAGCAGATCCGTGAGACCCGCGAACTCGGCGTACGCCTCTTCGCCGTTGAACACAGACTCGTGCACGAGCTTGCGGCGACGCTTCTCGGCGTCCTTGTTCAGCGTCAGGTCCTCCAGCGCACACGTGTGGCCCGCAAACTGCAGATAGCACGTAAACAGGCGGCCAAGCGTCGTGAGCAAGTCCGCGGCGATGCGCGAGCCGTAGATCTCGTAGCACGCGTGCACGAAACCGTGCATGGACGCGCCGAACTGACTCTTGTCGAGCACACCCTGGAGCAGCTCGCCGTCGCGGAACACGACAATGTGCTCGGCGTTCGCGTTGCCGTATAGGTCGCCCTTGATCTTGGCCTTGCTGTCCAGGTTGAGTGGTGGCAGCCCCTTCGTGAGCATCTTGAGCACGGACGTGATCACCTGCTTGCCCGTCCAGAGCTGCTGTGGCTTGAGGATCGCCGGAGGCACGATCTCGATGTGGGACTTCTCCACGCCGGTGTCCTCCATGCTCGCCCACGCGTTGTAGAGCAGCTGCATGTACATGTCCTTGGTCAGGAACGTGTCGCGCTGGCTGAGCTTCACGCCTGAGTCAACGTGGTCCTGGATCAGACCACGCAGCGGCGAGCCGTCGGTCGGCACGAGGTACTGGTTGTCGTTCGACGCGATGTTGTACGCCTCCGAGCGCGCAAGCTCGTTCTGCGGGAAGTGCATGTTCATCTCGTCACCGTCGAAGTCGGCGTTGAACGTGTTACAGTTGGCATAGTGCATGCGGATCGTCTGCATCTTGGGGTTTGTGAGCACACGCGTGACATGCGCCATCATACTCGGCTTGTGCAACGTCGGCTGACGGTTCATGAGTACCACGTCGCCAGTCTTTAGGTGACGCCACACACGCTTCACGCGGTTCTTGCTGGTGCCCTGAGCGCTCGCCGAGCGGGTCAACAGTGTCTTGCTGATGGCTTCACGCTGGTGCAGCGAGCGCTTCTTCAGGTCGATCAGACGGCCGGTCTCGCTCTCGACAAAGTTCGCACCCGGGTGCACGTCTGGGCCGTTGATTACCAATTGGCGCATCTCCTCGACGTTCCACGGCGTCACAGGCTGTGGGTACGTGAGCGTCTTGGCGAACCGCAGCGGGACACCGATTTGGCTCGTGCTGATGTACGGATCTGGCGAAATGACGGAGCGTGCGGCGTAGTTGACGCGCTTGCCCATCATGTTCTTTCGAAAGAGTCCCTCTTTCTTCTCGATCACCTGCTTGATGCCCTGCGCGGCGTCGGCGCCGGGCTTGGCCTTGCTGCTGTCCACAAGGCAGTTGACGTTGTTCTGCAGCTCGGTCCAGACCGCGAGCTTGCGCGCGAGGTTGAGCTGTTGCTTCTTCTCCTCGGCGCTGTCGTCGTCCTCCGTGGCCTGCGCCTTCTGCTGCTCGTAGTAGTTGCCTTGCACGATGTTCTCGCTGAGCGTCAGGATCTTGGATAGGTACGTGTTCTGCGAGTGCTCAAACTGCTTGTCGCCGAGAAACACTGGCGGACGGAAGCGCGACGGCGCGACCGGGATCACGCTCAGGAAGAACTTCTTCCAGCCGTCGGCGCGCGCCTTCACGCGTTCGCTGGCGATGCTGCGGTCTCCATACAGAAGCTCCATGAGGCCGTCTTCGTTCTTCCACATCATCTGCAGCTGCGACTGCACTTCAAGCGGCGGCAGATACTTGCTGCGGGACGACGTGTCCTCCGTGCTCGCGTACTTGTTGGCACCGCTCGCGTCGCTGTCCTCGTCCGAGTCATCCGAGTCGTCCGAGTTCATGCGCTCGTCCTCCGAGAGGTTGCCCGTCATCGTGTCGAGCGCCGAGGTGACCGTGAGGTTCTTGGAGCGGTTGACCTTGCGCGAGCGCGCGCTGAGGCCCTTGAGGAAGATCTTAGAGTTCGAATCCTGGCGGATACCTGGCGAGATGGCGCCACAGTTCTCGCATTTGGCCTTCACGCCCTTGAAGAACTCGGTTGCGAGCTTCTCACGCTGCACCTCGGAGAGACGCGCCAGTGGACGGATGCGGCCCGACTTGCCGTTCACCTGTGAGAGCGCGAGGCGCTCGTACTCGTCCAAGATCGCCTGCTGGCGCTGGAACGTGCGCTGTGGCGGCTCGTCCTCGACCCCGTTGCGCTGCTCGAGCAGCTCCGAGAGCATCGCGGCCTCTTCGTCAAAGCCGTTGTCAATCAGCAGCACCTTGACGCGCAGCACGCGCGAGCGTGCCGACGCGATGCGGAACTTGTGGCACGTGAAGCACTTGCGCTTGAGCAGCGTGAGCATGTGGCCGAAGAGCACGGGGTTGTACACCGGTACGGGCAGCTCAATGTGGCCCAAGTGGCCCGGACACTCCTTCTGCGTCTGGTGGCACGTCGGACAGATCATGTTGAAGTCCACGGGGCCGAGCGCCGGGTCGTAGAGACCACCGATCACCGGGTTGTTGAGCGAGTCGAAGGACATGCGGCTCGTGATCTGCTTGACGCTCAAGTCGCGGATCTCGGCATCCGAGTAGAAGCCGAAGCCCACCTCGGAGACCTCATAGCGCAGGATCGTCTGGTCCGTCGCCGATTCCATGCTACTGCTGCTGTGCTACTGCTGTGCTTACGCTGCCGATATGTTGAGTAGCTACAGAAGCGGATGGAGGCACAGAGAGGGGAAGAGGAAGAAGCACGCAGAAGCTGCTGCTGGTGTTCCTGGTGACTCTTTGTGTGGATTTATTTCACTGGCGCCCGTCCGCCGGCCGCTGCCAACAATGCGAACAAGATGCGGCTGGTTCTGTAACCAATCAACCAAATGGTCACGATAGAGTGTCGTTAATTCTATTAGTCACTGATGTGAATAGACCTTAATAAGCGGTAAACAACCTTAGAAAAATGACCCGCTCCACAACCTACGAGCTGATTGGCTGAGACCACATTTTGTTCTTGCTTCATACAAACAGCAAGTGAACACGGACAGACCCAATCTTGTATTTTGGGTTCGTCTGTGTTCACTTGCTGTTTGTATGAAGCAAGAACAAAATGTGGTCTCAGCCAATCAAATGCAACCAGTCAACCGAAGGAGCACCTTTTTAGCTAATCAGGTAAAAATTTATTTTTAGCCAATGGAATGAAGATAAATTAAATTTCGACGAATGAGACGTGTTTTGGAGGACTTGCACGTCACTCAAGTGAGATGGCTGCCTTTTTTCTCGGCTTTGCATCACTCAGCGACTAGTTCACCACAGCTTCACATCTTAACTGCGTGAAGCAACTGGTGCCCTTGGCTGCAGGCTATAGTTTGGTCATATGGACCGCCAAACCTCAACGCTTGGGCAGGTTCTACCGTATCTACCCATCATAATGAAACGATTCACCACAGCCTTCGTTAGTTTCATCACCAGATCCACAACGCACACGAGCAACGTGTCCTCATTTGCAAGTTATCATGAGTACTCGACAGCATCATCCCGATATCCGTCACCGTGCCGTTGATGCGATTATCGTGAGTGGTAGAAAGCGTGGGAAACCAGACTTTGTACCCGCAAAGGAACTGGTCGAAAGTCATCGCGCCGCCTCCGTTCACCTGGATGCTCTCAGTGCTGCACACGCGGACCTTGCCTTGATATCGTCGCTCAACTCGACTTGAAAGCCATGCTCCTCAGTGAGTCGAGGCATCTTCCATCACGTGAGCGTGGCGCCCAGGATCTTCTGCAACTTCGCGGTTAGCTTGGCTTTATCTTCCTCGCGCATTGTTGTTGCTCTTCGTAGCTTCCGAGACAACCTGCCTACTAGGTAGTCTTCACCTGACAGAAAGCAATTGTCGCGGCATTACAAATATGAATAATTATATATTCAACGAAGCATATCGAGCACTTTGCACTCCAGCACCTCACCTTTTCTCAACGTTGCATTCCGACAAATGGTCGCGTGGCCTCTGTGTGAATAGGAGCCGTGCACCAATTTGAGGAGACGTTAATATGCTCTTACTGGGAGCGAGTGGTGACGCGACGCTGTGTTAACGCTTGGGTCCTTCGCGTCTCTTCGAACGCCTGCTGCTGTCTGAGCCGCGCTGCCCGCATCGCTGCATCGTTGGATTTCCTACCCGCAGTGGACTGCGCTGACGACGAGAGCGTCATGTCCCACACTTTCCACACGATTCGAACGACAAGATCGAACGCAAAGATGGCGCAGCCCAAGCAGACGAGGAACATCACAAAGAGCCGCACGTCCATCACGTGGAGCGCCAGCGTCGCCAGTACGAACGGAAATTCGGTCAGGTAAAATTGAAAAGCGCTCTGCCAGCCTGGTGTCGTGGGCATGAGCTTCACACGCCAGCTTTGCTGCTGCATCGCTCGAAAGCGCGCTTGTTCCTGCAGCTCCAGGTCGTACGCGGCGCGCGCTCCCTCATCGCTCAGCACTCGGTACGCATCTATTCATTTAAGCAACACACATACAACCATTTAGCAATATGTTTGGTATTGCAGCTGTGTATATCGCCACATACCAGAGATGCGGTGGAAGCGTCTGATGTTGAGATCCGTCGTGCCTGTCGACAGCGAGGCTTTGTCCGGATGGTACTGCAGCGAGCGCTCTCTGAACGCGCGCTTGACGTCCCTGGGTGACGCGCGTTCGTGCACGCCCAACGCCTCGTAGTAGTTGAGCGACGAGAAGTCGTTCCACCAGATCTCGTACACCAGCACGCCCGCACCCAGCATCACGAGCAGCGCCAGCAGCAGGCCGCGCACTCGCCAAGTGGTCATGATGGGTTTTGTCGGAGCTTGCCTGTAATTGCGAGCTGAACTTCAAACGATCAATCTATTGGTCGAATACCGGGTATCGGATACGGGAGCTTTCCCGCGATGTTTTTGACACATTTTTGACAGATTAGTTGTGGACAAACATATTCCCTGAAATTGATAGAATCATTCTTCAGGCTTTGTGCACCCATATCGAATATAGTGTGGACACTTTATATACATTTGCTACGTCCAGGATATGTCCTGATTTAACGTTCTCATACAAACTACATATAAATAGGACGCACAAATGTTAGGTGACCCTCAAATTGAGTAAATTGGGTGGCGTTCCCACTAACCAACCCACCGCCAGCAAGCACGAGCACGCACACACGCACGCGGATCAAGCAGGCGAAGCCAAAACAAGTGGCAACGAGAATGGACGCTCGCGCTGGTACAGACAACTCGGCGGCGGTGACGACACATGACGCGGGCCATATGGACGTGCAGCACGTCGCTCAGCACGATGTCACGGGCGGCCACCACCACCTGATCGACGACAGCTCGCTGGACAAGTACGACGACGCGTCGAGCGACCTGGGCAGCGCCAGCCGCAAGCGCGAGCTGGACGGCGGCGATGACTACGAAGACGATGACGACGACGACGCAAGCACCTACGGCAGCGGCGTGAGCAAGGACGACTCAAAAGATAGCAAGCTCGGCCGTGGAGGCAAGCGCTCGCGCCGCCACAACTGGCAGCAGAAGTACGAGGTGGAGTTCGGACTCATCGCGATTGAGAAGGACCAGGTCACGGGCGACGTGACGCTCGCGATGTGCGGCTTCTGCAAGGCGTTCGGGCGCGAGGGCAAGTACGAGCAGCTGATGCAGCAGCCGGAGACAGACGCCGCCGCTGCGGCCGAGAGCAAGAAGCGCCGGAGACGCTCGCTCACCACCACCAAGTTCTTCCGCGCGTTCCGCGTCGACAACATCCGCAGCCACTTGCAGGGAGCGCACCCGCGCCGCTGGGCCGAGTTCGAGATGCTGCCAAAGCAGGAAGCAGTGCGCGCGCGATTTCTGCAGATGCAGGGCGATCTCCCGTACGACAGTCTACAGATGGTCGACGACGTCGTGCTCAGCAGCTCGTCGCTGAACGCCGAGTCCGACATCGCGTACGCGCAAGCGCAAGCCCAGGCACTCGCCCACCCACCAATCCCAGAGGAAACTCACCAGTCCGCGGTCACACCGCCACCGAGCGCTACTGTTTTGAATGGAAACCATGCGTCGGTTCAGCAATCCGCAACAATGGTGCGTACAGCTTGAACGATTACTCAACCATGTGACAAGGAGAGAACTGACCTGGAAACCTGCAACTGTTGTCTGCGTGTATGTTTCGTGTTCCCTCTTCTCCAGCAAGCGTATATGGGTGAGCGCTCGTGTCTTTCCAAACCAGATCTACCGAAATCCGCATTCATGACTAATGGTTGCTTATACGTAACTATGATGCAACTATGTAGGCGTGCGAGGCTCCTTTGACTACGAGAAGCACCTGACAGAGCAGCTCTCGCTGGACCGCGAGAAGCTCGAGTTTGAGAAAGCCAAGTTCAAGAAAGAAACCGAGCTGCGTGAACGCGAACTCGCTCTCCGTGAGAAGCAGATGGAGCAGGACCGCGTCATGCACGAGAAGCTCAGCGAAGCCACATTGGAAGCCGCGCAGCAGGAGAACTCCAAGTTCTTCCGTCTCGCAGAGGTACTCCGTGACGCTGTCGCGAGCGCTGCGAGCGGCGGCGCTGTGGCTCAGGGCTCGTCGGTCGTGTAAACTTGCTTTGAATCCACCGTCAACTGCTGCTGACTGTCATTGCATTCGAAGAATGTTGGGGAGTGTGTGAACCAGTTTCCACTTTTCCGCTGCCCGCTTTGGCTACTTAGTTTTTCGGTCATTTTTAATTTGTGCCATCACAAAACAATAGCACGACTCTTGTTTTGTATACTGACAACAGTGTTGAGTTTTGACGAGAACCAATTTCGAAAAACGCGCATGGGAGCTTAAAGTATGGCGGTGAGATCCCACAGAGAAAAGAGCTTGTGAGCTCGCTGTATTGCTTTTTTTTCACTGCTGGGCGATTTCGCCGTCGAAGCCCACACCCACAGTCGTGGTCTTCATGTTGCCTTTCCTCTTGTTCTTCTGCTGTTTTTTGCTGCTAGTACGCTGCGCTTTCTCCTTGCTTTCTTCGCCACTAGAGTAGGCTTGCGGATCTATTCTCTGCTCTGCACTAGCAGAGAGAGTACTGCCATCACTGTTCTTGAGCGAGCCTGCGTTTCCTTGTTGTTGTGGTTGTGCTGGTGTAGCCGCTTTCGACCACCCTGGGATGCTCTGCTTGTCCTTGACGCGAAGGCGAATGTGCTCAAAGCACTTGAACTCTTGTGCCTTGAGTGGGTTCGGTGGATCGCGATAGCACGGGATGAAATGGTCGATTGACGTGAACGTGGCAGGCACGACGCCCATATTGAATATGCCGTGGAACTGCTTCTCGCAGCTGTCAACGGACGACGTGCTCGCGCAGCCCCAGTACGCCACCCACGCGACGCTGCCGCCAGGCTTCAGGTTCTTGCCTTCCAGCGCGATCTAAGAGGATTGACAACCACTCGAAATTGTCAGTCCATAGTTAAAATTGCCAGTTAAAACTTCAGCATGTCTGCAACTTACCAGCAATTCCTCATCCACAAGAGCGTACGACGGGTCGATCTGCACAATGTCTGGCGCTGGGAACGTCGCCTGGTACAGCTTTGCAGGCACGTCGATGAAGAAGAGCCCCGCCATGAGCACAAGCGCGTACCGTACCCACTTCTGGTGACTCTGGAACACGAGCCACACATTTAACAGCAGCAATGCCACGTCGATCGTGATGGGCATGCACAGTTCCTGGAAGAGCGCGAGGTCCCACTGGAAGATCGACGCTTGACACACCTCGGCGCTCTGCAGCATCTCGCTCAAACGCACTTCTAGGTTAGTTCTCCATGCGTTCGCGTGCAAAACGGGCAGCTCGCGGCAGATTGTCCAGTAGATCAGCGCCATGCCAAAGAGAATAAATATGAGCGTCGAAATCGCGCGCAGGATCAGCCCCAGTAGAGAGGTACATCCTAGTGGCCAGTTGCTATTGTCATGCGATTCAGACAATGCAGTGCATGATAGACGCTTAGTATGGTTTCACAAAGCTTCTTAGACAATAAATATAAACAAACGTACCCTCTGTTCCGCAGACACGGGTAGAGCAGCAGCAGCAGTGGTGTGAACGCAATGATCACCAGGGACCATAGCGTCGTTTTGAGGAACCCCGGACGGTCACTGCGCTTCGGCTTAGCCGCTCGGTCGATCTCCACACGCTACTTGCCACCACAAATAAGCCAACGGATACACAGAGACATATACACAAACATGTTAGCATCTTTCCATTTTCCAAGCGCAACGCGCAGTTGGAGACGAACGTATGGCTGGCTGAGCAGACAGATAAGCAGTACAGTACCTGGTTGCGTCCACTTCCATTACGACCGTTGTCTTCATCATCACTCTCGCTGTCTGGGTGGTCACGCACATAGTCGTCGAGAAACGCGCGCCAGGTGGGCTTGCGCTTGAGGTTCTCCAGCCGCTCCTCAATGTACTCGGGCGAGCGCACGTCGAGCGGCGGCAGGCGGCGCGCCGGCGCCGTGTTCAGCGCGTGGAGCTCACGGTGATGGGTGGATGGCCACGCAGTCGCGCTGGTATTAGCAGTAGCAGTAGATGACGCAGCGAAGGCGTCGGCGTCTTCGTCGGGGGCACGCAGTCGCACGCGCATCGCCATGGTTCCGCTCGTGCTGCTTTGCTTGGGTGCTTTTCAGAATGGAGGTCCTGCAGCCTCACAGTTGGGCAACTACGGCCCAAAGATCCTTCAAAATAGCATACTTTTGACAACAAATGCCAAATCAAATATTTAATTTAAGCGTTTTCGATACGCTGAAGTGCACATAGCTAGCCTATAGATACTTTCATATTCTATCCCCTTTGTCATATGGTACTACCCGCTGAATCGATTATGGAAGGATAGTTGCTCTTTGGCTAATTGCTTCAGTTGATGGACTGTCATCACGTCAATCACCAGCAGAAGAAGACGCAGTAGCAGTGATGGAGGAGCCGACGCCGACGGAGCGCGTGATGTTGCACGTGATGAAGTTCATGCACGAGTCCCGCGAGGAGTGCTGGAAGAAGTCGGTGGTCGCGACTGTCGTGGGTGGCGGCATGGGCGTCGGGCTCGGCACGTTCCTCGGCACGTTCGAAGGTGCGCACGGCGAGCTCGTCGGTAAGAACATGCGCGAGCAGGTACGAACGAGTCGTCGTTGATTTGGTTCAGTTGCATGCTGGACCCGCCCATATACAAAGACACTTACTAGCGTACGATTACGGCTGATGGTGTTTATAGCTCTACAATGGTTTCCGCAAGTCGATCGTCGCCGGCTACACACGCAGCGTCTACTTCTCCAAGGTACAACACACGTGATTGCCTGTTACCCAGTTCATTGCTGTTGTTATGCCACCGTACTCACACATGCAAAACATGGATTGTATCATAACGTATGGCTATTGCTTGTATAGGAATTCGCGATGGTGGGCTGCGTGTTTGCGGGCATCGAGTGCCTCGTGGAGCGCGAGCGCGCGACGCACGACATGTACAACACGATCATCGCCGGCGGCGTCTCTGGCGCGGTGCTTGGTGGTTGGGCTGCACGTCACTCAGGACCGCAGGGTGCGCACTGCCTTTATTTGAATATGTTGCTATTGCTTGTGCCTATATGGCTACTATGGCCGCTTGGACTGATATGTTGTGCATGTGCATGTATTTCTACGTCCTGTCGTAATAGTGTTCCTGAAGAACACGGCGAAGGGTGCGGCTGGCTTTGCCGTGATGGCCGTCGTGTTTGAGAAAGCCATCGAGCACTTTTCAGGCAGCGAGTAGTAAGGAGGAGAGGAATGTGTGGTTTTTGAATAGACAATAGATTTGCGTGTGAAGCTGGTTATCTGTCTGTTGAGGTGACCTCGGCCTTGAATTCAAACAGGCGCGCCCACTCGTGAATGTCTCCAGTGAGGATTCTCACTATAGCATTCGAGACAAGATCGCTCATCGGCAGTGAGCTACCAACCAACACATAAGCGAGCGCAATGGTGAGGATATTGTGGCACTGTGGACAATGTAAACCCCTACTGATCTTACTTTCTCATGCTGGGTGAATAGACATATGTGGGCGAGTACAAGGAGCGCCTGCGCGATGATCATGGCACGTACACGTTCCCGCGCGGGCTCTTCTCGTACTCTGGCGAGTGGCGCAAGGGTGAAATGCACGGCCAAGGCGTCTTCACTATGGGGAACAACAACAGTAATACGAACAACAACAATGATGGCAGCGACGTCTACTACGAAGGCGAGTTCCAGAACGGCGAGATTGAGGGTATAGGACTGAAACGATGGGCGAACGGGAGCTCCTACAGCGGTCAATTCTGCAGAGGAGAGATGCATGGTGAGGGCGTGTTCATCTCGTACACAGGCGAGAAGTACGAAGGCCAGTGGCGAGCCAACCAGCGCTTTGGGAATGGAGAACTCATGTACGCGAATGGAGACGTGTACACGGGTGGTTTCGTGGGCCACAAGCCCCATGGTCGAGGCGAGTTCATATTTGCAGATACGGGAAACGTGTACGAGGGCGACTGGGAGAGCGGCAAGATCCTTGGCAATGGAGTGCTGAGCGATCGTGAGGGTAACGAACTCTACGAGGGAGAATGGCTGGATGGACAGCGAGAAGGAAAAGGCGCTGGTGCTATTGAGGACATTGCTGAGATCGGCGCACTCGATCCTCAAGAGCCAAGCAGGAAAGCGGTGTGGTATGATGGTTTTTGGAAGCAAGATCAGCCTGTTGGTACGTGGTCAACTTTGCGGTTCTCTCATGGATTGACAAGTTTGTGATCAACTCGTTGTGCCTTCTATGACTGTTGTGGTGGATAGAGCGGACATCTCGATTGGTGGTGAAGATCGTGGGATCCGGTAGCAGCTCAGCAGTGGGCGATCGACAAACTCGACAGCTCGATCAAGAAACAGAAGAAGAAAAACTGGAGCTGCTCGATCTCCCACCAACTGTGAGCGTCGAGCACAAGAAACTTCCGCGGTTCATTGTGCTGAGTATGCGGGACGACGACCGCGAGGAATTCGCTGGCAATCTCGTCACTGTCCAAGGAGAATCCCGTCGGCAGATTCGATTTCGAGTATTTGAAGGGCAGTATGTGGCTCCTGGTATCCAGCTAGAGCAGTTAAATGTGTCGAGTGCTAGTACTCAGCCACTGCCTGTAAGTGAGCAGGAAAATCCCGACGATGTAGTTCTCTCAAAGGACAGCACGCAGTGGCAATTTGTCCTGGAGAGAGATGATGCCAGCGCTTCTAAGGAGGAGGGAAACTCAGAGGACAAAACACAAGTCCCAACAGCAACAGAGCAAGAAGATGACGAAGGAGGCAAGGCACCTGAAGCGTCTGATGAAATGCAACCAGAACAAGAAGAAGAGCGTCTGGATGAAGTGGTTGTGGACAATGTCAAAGGCAAAGCACACTTCCAGCGACTGGCATTGCCAGCGACGACCCTGCCAGGAAATTACCACATCCTTTGTGAGAGCATGGCGTCTTCGGATTTACTGGATCCGGTTGCCATCAATCTCTCGGTTGTTTAAATTAAGTAGCGTAAAGCTTCTCCTCCTTCCTTTTTCATCCCATCCATCTATCTTTATGATCCAGACGACTTTCAAACGTTCGGCTTACTGCGCTGGCAGGATGACAAAAGGAAGCTCATTCACGTACCCGTCTCCATCTTCAACCTCAGTGGACGATGGGTCGTCACTGGCGCGAACCAAGCGTCTGCATTTGAAAGTGACGACCTGTCGAAGTGGAGCGGTCGAGGCGTTCCTCGATGTGGTGTTCCCAGTTGCCTTAGTCGTCTTTGCAGTGGTAGCATGTGATTGAGACTGCTTTGTTTTCCCAAGCTCCCGAGGTGGCAGGTTGTTGTTTGGCTCGCCTGCATGGTTAGATGAAGAACTCGCGTTGGGTGCCGGAAAACCTCTGAATTTGATCGCCACGACTGTCATTCCTTTCTACAAAAGACAAGGAGAACATTATGAAAATGTGAGCACCTCTCTGTGCGAATACGATAGAGTTGAAGAAGGCTGCGCTCACTTACCGCTGAGACGCGGAACGTAGCTGCCGAGCTTGTAAGCGCGCTTGAGCTTCCTGTGTTCGCGTTGTTCCCTTCGTCCCCATGGTGCTGCTTAGCCACAGCTCCTCGCGTCACGATCTCCAGCTGGCCTGAGTATTCCTCAATCTCGACGAGGTGCGGAAACGCGGTCGTGTTCTGAAGGAAGATATTTGTAGGAAGCACTTGCGCCGCGTTCTACATGTACAACCATCAGAGCAACATGACTCGATTAGCATTGGCTAATCAATAGTAGTGTTTTAAATCTGCTGTGCCGTACCGCTAAGGCCTGTTTGAACTCCAGGTGGTCAGGCGCGACCAGGATCGGCTTTGGGAACTTGCTGTCGTCTTTTTCAGGACTTGGCTCGCCCTTCAGCTTCTCGGCAGCTGGCGGTAGAGAAGTATTCTCCTCGTCGTCGAAACCCGTTCCAGGGAACTCAAACGAACTGACACTCAGATACATCCGCTTGTCGGGTGATTTCTTACCGGGCTCCGATTCGGGCGTGTGAAGAGGGAACTTGGCCGCGAACGAATCTGGGAGCACGCCCTTGGCTTTCTTGAACGTCAAGATATCGGTCGCTTCCTTCGCGAAAGTGTCAAAGTGGTGCACCGCATCCGTCCACTTGTTGAATTCGAGCGAGATGTTCATCACCTAGAGGTAAAAGTGGAATGCTAAGCGGTAAGCGATAAGCAAACAAGTTTCATACCTCCCCACGTAAACAAAACTCAAACTCACCCTCCACTCTACTTTCTCGGACGAGTGAATGTCGTGGCTGAAGGGGAACCCGACATAGACCTTGAGCACCGTGTGGTACAAAAGCTCAAACTCGTGGCAGAAATCCTGGATCAGCTCGCTCAGCGACGCGTACTTGAGCTCCTTGAACATGAGCTTCTCGCTGCGGCTCAGCCCCAGCGCTCCCCATTTGCTCTGCTGGTGTCGTACTGCCAGGACGATGTGGCGATGCACAGAAGACCCCGCGGTGGTCTTGAAGCTGATCGGGAAGCGCTCGAGGTCAGGCGCGTTTGCTGTGAGGTACGCGCCGAGAAAGACCGCTTCGAGGCACTGGATCGGCAGCACTTCGTTGATGATGTCTTTTGCGGTCGAGACGATGCTCTTGAAGCTGCGGTTCTTGTTCACGTCAAAGTACATAGTACCAGTGTAGTTGTACCTAGGGAGATAGGGGTGCAAAGTGAGCACGAGCAAAGCAACAAAGCTAGTCTCGATACCAGCGGTTCGGTCGTACTCGAGGGTGTTGATCACGTGTTGAATCGCAGTCAGTCGGGTTTTCATCGGCGTCTTCGCGCTAAAGAGCGGCAGCTTGATTGTCGGCGGCTTTTGTTTCGGAAACGCACGCACACGTTCATGGGTCAAAACATACATTAGTTCATTCAGACGCTCAGGTGCTCGGAAGCTTTGGTACGTACGTCTGGAAGGGCATTGGTTTTCTTCACTTTCAGCCATGCTTCCTGCAGCTCTTCGCTCGTCACCGCCGCCATCTTTGGAGCTTTTTAACTGACGCTCTTCGACTCACTCGCAAAAGGTGGAGATGAAGCTTGAGGCGATCGGTCTGATTGCGTTTTGATCGACCACGCTAAATATACAGTTTGTTAGTGAGTGAGTGAGTGAATCGAGTGAGTGGACAGAAGGGCCTTGGTTTCACGAAACGGATACGAATAACACACCATAAGCGAGCAACTCTTTATGCAATCAATGCACAGGCATCAACATTCATTAACGCATCATAAAATTAATCGCTCCTTGCTTCTTGAGACGTGCCAGGACCGGGTTTTCCTCCTCCGCGGGTGGCGGTGCAGACTCGAGCTCCGTTTTGAGACTCGAGCGGCGGTGCTTGTAGTCAACCACATTGCTGCTTTCGTGCTCGTCGCTAAAGTCTGCGTTGTGGTAGTGCTGTTGCTCTTCTCCAGAGCTCACGTTCGACAGTCGGCTCTGCGAATGGCGGCTCCATCGACTGCCAGCGAGCGAGGATTTTCGGTCAAGCGACGGATATCCGCGGTTGATAGTGGAAGTAGTCGAAGCAAAACGCGGATCCTGACTTTGGCTCTCTTCATCCGAGTCGAAGGACGTTGGGTTCTCCTCCTGGATCGGGTCAGATACACTTTCACTGATCATGTTGAACGACGCGCGGTGCTGCAACTTTCGACGAGGATCCAACATTGGTTTCTTGAATGAAGGCGGCGCGGTGTCAATCCCGCTTTCCTGGTTACCCGCGCTGCTCTGGCGCGACACAAATGCTGTACTTGGGGTCTCAACCATTGAGTTTCGTGATGGCATGTGGCTCATATCCTTGTCTTGATACCACTGCAGTGCAGTCAAACTGTCCGACTTTGGTCGCGTCTTGTGAACCACCGTTTCGTGCACCACCTCATTGCGCTGCTGCTGGAAGACAACGCTCTCAGAGAATTGCTTGGACCGCCTGCGGTTGCGGCGGATCGTTCGTCTCCAAATCGCAGATCGCCCGTCCATGAGTTCATTGCGCTTGTCATCGTCAGGAAGCAATCTCGCCATCATCGGGATCAGCTGGCAGCACTCTTTCGAGCCAAACGCCCCCAGGAGGAAAGCACAATACTCCGTCGTCGAAATTTCGTCCCGTCCAAAGTATCTGGTCTGATCTTGGAATTCCTGCACACGGTCTTCATCGTGGGCAACCAGCTCTCGAACACGTTGCAAAATGCTCTTGTGGAGCTTCTTTGCCGCTTTTGGATCCGTTTCTGGGATAATTTCAACGTACTCCGTGCCGACGTCTTCAAACTGAGAGCTGTTGCTTCGCGAGAGCGGCGGCAGATTTTCATTTGTCTGGAGACTGGAACGGTGATTCTAAATGGTAGAGAAAAGAAATGGTGAGACGCTCGATTGATCTTGCGGGATTCAGGATGAACACCACCAGATATGCCAGACGAACCTCGAGGTCATACGAGGAAGAGTTTTTCTGTTCCTGGGAATAAACCGGCTCGCTGTAGAATTGCGCTTCTTGGTGCTGAGAGATCGGTTCAATCTCGTCGTTCGCTGGGTCCAATTGAGTCGAGTACACTGAAACAGGCTCAGGTTGATTCGTCTCTTCCTCAACCGGCAATTGCTACGCAGAATGACATAAAATAACAACAACGTCAGCACATGAAACGCCAAGCAAAAAGGAATAAAAAAGAATAGAAAGAAGAACTCTCTCTACCTTGATCTCAAAGAACGAGTCGAAGCCCAGAAAACGCCTGACCTTGGCTAGGAAAGCAGGCTCGGATGATACCCCTGGGATCTCAAAGACCTGTATACAAACACAAGGTTTGTTCTCGGTCTACCATATTCACACAAACAACAAAGCTCACAAAGCACTCGTACCTTCTCAATGTACAATGCAAGCTGTTGCTCCTTCAGCTCCTGTGCGTGCTTCTTGCGGAGACCGCCAAAGAGCGAGTCACGCTTGCGCTCTCGTGGGAACAGCAGTTTCTTCATAAACGAGCCGTACGAAGCGCGTAGCTCACTGAAGGTTATCGGGAATAGGGACGTAACAAAATACGAGGTCAGTCATTTCTAGCCTCTCAACTGTAAAACAACCAAACCGAACCAAAATGCGCTCGTACGTACTCGTCAAATGCTTGGAGCTGCGCAAAGGTTTTCCACGTTTTCCATCGGATGCTCGGCTTCTCTAGGGGGCGAGCAGGCAAGATCAGCTGGCACGACAGCTCGAATTCCTAATGAATGCGCATAACGACACACATTGTATGATGAGTATCACTGTGAGCGGTTCTAATGAAAGCACACAATGCCATCATCCCACATACCAGTTCTTGTGTGACTTCGTCCTGCAGACTCGCGCTCAGCACAGCTGAGTACTGGTGCGAATGGTCCTCGCTCGCAGGGATTGGAAGCCGCGAGAACTCGGTGATCGCCGCGTAGACGCCGTAGAACCACGCGTCCGTGGTGGCCTTGTCTCGATCTTGAAGTTTGAACTTCTACATGAACCAGCATAGAAAGCAAGAAAGAAACCGCGCGCCATCAACCATTTAGTCAGCATACATCCAAGCAGCTTGCTCGTATTCTTTTCGCTATTCGCCACGTACCTTGTCGGAACCATTTTCGTGGATGATGAAGCCATCGGGGAGTTGCTCCAGCTGCGCGCCTTGGAGATCGATGCGGCCGAGGATGTGCGTCATGTCCTGGTCCTCCTGTCCAATCAATCAATCAACCAGATCAGCAACATCATGAGTCGCTCACATTCACATTGGTCACGTAAAAGCCTGTAGTAGGTTTCAAAAAAAAGGCTTTGTATGTGAGCATCCCATCCCATACCTGCGCCGAGTAGGCGAGCTGGAGCTGGCGCGGCTGGAGCACCACGAGCACTTTCTTAGGCACGCCAAAGAGCGCTCGGCCTGCAGAGCCCGTCATGTACTGCTGCTGCTGCTGCTGTGGGTGAGGTCGCGCCAGCAGCAGCAACCCCTGCATCTGCTTCATCTTGCGGCGCTTCTTCTTCAACGTCGCGTCCGTCGTCATCGTATCCAGACGCCGCTCTTGATCTCTCTTATTCTTGTACACGCGCGCGCACACGCACTCGCTCACGTCCAGACAGCTCCGCTTCTCGATGAGGAAGGCGCAGGAAGCACAGTTGCGGGTAGTGGTGGTGGTGGTGGTGGTGGATCAGTCAGTCCCCCCCCCCCTTCCTTTCCTTCCACTCCTTCCGCTTTTCTGGTAATGAAATGAACTGGTTCGATTTTATTGCGCTCTCCCACATACAAACCTGCTGTTTTGCAAGACAAACAGTACAGCAGACAGGGGCTTTGTAGAGAGGACCACGTGCCCCAGTTCAATCAAGGAAAAGTAAAGGGGCTTCGCAGGTATTTGAGACATTATAATCAGGGGATTTAATTGCGAAATAGTTTGAGATAGTGGTTAAGATACCCTGACTACAATGACATTATTCGAATAAAAGACCCTTATTTTGGTCACAGATTATTCTGCGTTGAATCTCGACAAAAACAGGGCATTCACATCACATCAGATCGAGACTTCTCGGAAAAAGGGGACAGATACCACAGACCTTCTTCACTCGAGTCAGAAGTTTGCACACGCTTTGAAGCAGCAATTCGAAGCCAGAACAAGTGCCTTCCACAGCATAAGTCAATTGAAACATGCACAACTCAAAGAAAGTTACCAGCCTTTTTGTATTTTTTGTAAAAGTACACCCAACGCCATGTTCGTTGCTATTGTGTGTGTCCATCAATTGAAAGGGAAAGCGGATTCACGACCATGGGCTGCAATCACTGTCCTGAAGCAACACCGCCCAATTCTCCGCAGTCGGGAGTCAACGACGGCATTTTGTGTGTGGTTTGCTCAAAGCTCTGTTCTCCAACCTTCTGTTAAGCAGCCTACCGATTGTCCCAACTGGGACAATCGGCGTTCCTTTCCCAGTTTTGAAGCAAATATTCGTATCAAGCTCAAGCTGTTGGTGTCCGTCCTCCTAACGAGCCCATCATTGCATGATCGGCTTCCCAAGCGATTCAAGCACAGTTGTTGAAATCAACCCTCACACCTCAGAATGACGGTAATTGAGTTGAATTCCCACCCAAATCACATCAACCTTGTAACCGAAGTTAGCGAAGAGACGTAATAGACTGTAACCATTTCGCTGAACAATTTCTTGTTCTTTTAAGAGGGAGTCGAGCCTTTGTTCGCTCGCTGGTTAAAATCCCTGAGATTTCGAGGTTGAATCGGCCGACTTCAAAGAACGCAAGTTCTGTTGCTCGATACAAAGAAAAATGCGCAACACTTTTCAAATGAGGATCCCTTGTGCTCATGTAGAATGAATAATATACTCCGCGCCAAGTCTTTTCGTACACTATTATTTTTTGTCGTATCTCAGTCAATTTTAGAAGTTTGAGCGTGCTGTTTAGATATGTTGTTCCTCTCACGGTGGTGAGAGTGCCGTTGCCGCTAAAAGCCAGAATCAGCTCTGATTCGAGGGTCTGGCATACAAAATATCGATTTCAGTCCTGCGACAAGTGTTTCGCACGCCACTCATTATACAAATTTCAACATAAAAAGAATGATGGTAGAAGTTTTTTTAATAATGAGTCTTATTACCTTTCTTCTCAATCACCTCAGCGCACCGATGCGACATGGAGTCGATGAGCGTTCATAGCACGCTCGTCTCGATTGATTTCCATGCTTGCTGGATCGCTTGAGTAAGTTCCGCCGCGCTGTCGAACTGTCGTCCGTTAGAGTAGACTCGCTGGTTCATGGTAGACCGCGGGTTCTCGGTTGGGTTCAGATCTGGAGACCGTGCCGGTCAATCGAGCACCTCGATGCCCTGCTCTTCGAAAAACTCCTTAGTTCTGTACGACGTGTGGATGGACGCACCGTCTTGCTGGAATACGAAGTCAATGCCACAGCAGGGGGTGGGCGAATGGGAGGGGGAACTCAGACAATGTGTGCACGTAATTGTCAGAGTTCTGCCTCCCATTCAGCACAGCAAGCTTTATTTTTCCAGCTGCGCTAAACCCATTCCATACCATAACCGACCCTCCACCGCCTTGGGTCGCTTCGTCTGCCGAGATGGCTTGCGGAGATCTCGCCAGTAGTGCTGAAACCCGTCCGGTCCGTCCAGGTTCCACTTCTTCTCGTCCGAGAAGATGGTGCATTCTCACAGGACGGACTTTCGGAATAGCATCTCCCACACCCGCGACTTCCGCGCGACCTTGTCGGCCTTGATCAAGAACAGAGTGCTCTCTATTTTAGAGTACACGAGCCAGTCAGCGTTGGCAAGGATTCGCTGTATTGCACGGACGGACGCTTCGAAACGCAGCGGAGAATTTGCCCGTCGCAGCAGTGCGGACCAGCAAGCGAGTGCCGCGTTCAGAGAGTAAAGGAGCCAGCTTCATTCGCTCGCTCTTGATGCTCTCCACTCCTGAAAGAACGCGCTGCGCCGTGTCGAGAGCCCGTTGAACTCGTTGTGCGATCTCACGGATGCCCATCTTGGCCTCTCTGAGCCCCTTGATGCGGCCGCGCTTCTCGTTGGTGACAAAAGCTCTTCTTTCCATCTTTCTCAACAACTGCCACGAATTCGTCGCAAAACCCCCTTCTACCATCATTCTTTTTATGTTGAAATTTGTATAATGAGTGGCGTGCGAAACACTTGTCGCAGGACTGAAATCGATATTTTGTATGCCAGACCCTCGAATCAGAGCTGATTCTGGCTTTTAGCGGCAACGGCACTCTCACCACCGTGAGAGGAACAACATATCTAAACAGCACGCTCAAACTTCTAAAATTGACTGAGATACGACAAAAAATAATAGTGTACGAAAAGACTTGGCGCGGAGTATACGGTGCTCGTTCCGATCATGTAAGGGGCAGCATTTCAAGTGAGATGGTGTATTTATTGAAGGCGCATTTCTAAACTTGTCGCATAAAAAACTGTGCGCTGGTGGTGTATTTTGCGCGCACAAAGGGGGGAACTTTGGCCACCGAATGTGACGTGGACCACCTACAAATAAATAGTCAGCTGATTTTCTGTTGTTTCCTCTCCGGCTATTGCGGAAACCGCGCACACGGCAAGTCGAGACGCACAGCGCAGCGCGATGACGACGCTCGCAGCGCCGAGCAGCAGTAGCAGCAGCGGCGGTGGCGGCAACACGGAGGCGCTGGCCAGGGACCCTCACGCACTCTCTGCCGGCAGCGCCAGTGCCGCAGGTGACGGCAGCGAAGACAACGGCGGGGGCAGTGGCGGCGACGGCGTTGTGCTGCTGATGGAGACGCTAAGTGATGCAGGTGTGGCGGAAAGCGACGAGATTATGGGCATCGACGTGGACGCGGTCGTGGAGGAAGAAGGGCAAAGCAACGACGGAGACTACGCGGCAGGGGATCACGATCAAGACTCGGTGCCAGTTTCCTCTGCGTCGAACAGCATGGACGGAGGCAACACCCGGATGTCGTCGCAGAACTCGTCACAGGAGCGGTCGTCCGAAACTGCGTCAACAGCGACGGCACCATCATCGGCGATTGATACGAATCCGATGGGGGCTGAGATGGATGGATACGGTATGAAAGGTTACCTAAGCATGCGCGACGAAGGACTCACGTACCACCGCATGAAGCGCTTCTACTGCCGCTGCGTGGGAGTTAACTTTTGCCGCTTCACGACGCGAGACACGGCGAGCTCGCTCATCAATGCGGCGTTCAGTGCTGAGATCTACAAAGTTGAGAGCTGGGATGGCAAAGGGCTTTGGCACACGTACCGCAACTCGTTCAAGCTCTACTTCACGACCGGCGCGGTGTTCAATATTGACGCCGATTCGGAAGAGGACAAGAAGAAATGGCTCGCGTACATTCGAAGCGCACTCAAGGGTGGGACTGCGGCATTCGAGACGTGGCGCTCCCAAGTGGACACGTATCCGAGGATCATGCTGCTGACGCTGGGCGGTCTGGGTTTCGCGGACAAGAAACAGTCGCGTCCGTCGTTCAAGAATCAACCAATCTGCGCGCATCCGAACTGCGGGCTCCGCTTTGACAGCGCGAAGCGTCAGCACCACTGTCGTAATTGCGGCGGATCTATGTGTTCGGACCACAGCTTCCGTTTCGCCACGCTGCGCCATTACTCCATCAATGACAGTGTTCGGCTCTGTACGGGCTGCTATCGTGTGCAGCGGTTCATGGTATGGCTCAGCATGCTCTTGCAGCGACTGAGCACTGCGCAGTTGGAAGGAGGAGTCAAGAAGCCAGCGCTTTCGAAGACAGACGAGGAGGAAGTCGAGGCGCTGCACACGCTGTTCAGCGACAACACATTTGGCATCTCGGACATTATCCAAGTGCTGCATCTGCACCGCCACGGCTGTGACGAAGCGTACGCACATGTCGTCAACAAGCTGCTGGAGCTCTCGAGCACGAACTTGCCGGACTTCGAGTTCTTCTTGCCGCAGATCTTCCAGATGTGGCTCACAGTCGACTGGTCGCGCAACAACATCAAGGCTGCGCTGCTCTTCCGTGTGATTTGTTACGCGGCTCAGCTTCACATTCGCTTCGCGACTTCGATCTACTGGCTCACACGTGCAGCGATTGACGACAGCTGCGGCTGGGGCTTTGGTCAGTCCGAGTTGCTGATTCCCGACTATCTCTTCCGAAAGTTCAGCCTATGCAAACTCATGATGATCAATTTGGAGATGCAGATCTCGCAGCACGAGTGGGCTTTTCAAGTTGACCGTGACGTGCCAGCTCCAGAGCTCCAAGAGAAAATGATCATGTGCCTCTTTGACCGATTGCACGTGCTCGCCCGCTCCTGTTTTACAAATAAGAGAGGCATCAGTCCACTCGGTGAAATATGTGAGGCGATCACTGCGTGCGCAATTCCGCCTGAATTTTTGCAAGGTAGCAAATTTGTGACCCCAAATTATGTACCTGATGAAGATGGAGCGGAATGGCGCGTCTTTAGTACTCAGATCAAGTTCATCGAAGAGCTGTGCGATATGACCGAGCGCCTGCGCCACTCTCCACCAAACCAACGCAAAGCAGCCCTGAAGGTCGAGCTCCAGAAACTCGAGCTGCCAGACGAAGCGTTTTGCCCCATCGGTTCGTGCGAAGATCCGTTGCAAAGGTTCATCACGATCGCTCGCAACGAGGGTACAGTGTTCACAACACGTGCTCGAGCTCCAACGCTCGTGTTCTTTGAAGTTGAGATGATTACGTACCTAGCTGGGAAGAGCCACTGGATGCAGAGAGCGAGGTCAGCGACTTCCAGCACCCAAGGAGCGAATCAAGATGAGTACGCCAATGGTAATTCCGAAGCTACCACCGGCTCTGCAGACCAGATCGAGAGCCAAAACGATTCTGCTCCAGACGCAATGGGCTCGAAAAACGCCATTGAGCTGGCGACAAGCAGTGACATTGGTCAGGCGCTCGAATTGAACACTCTGAGCGAACAGGGAGGCTCGCTTTCTTCAGAAGTTGCTTCGCGAGCTGACGAAGACAAGCACGCGATCGTGAGTCTGAACGGCAGTCGAGCGAACATGATTGACGAAGAGGAGCTGGATGCAGAGGAGCTCGAGGAAGCGCGCGACCGCGTCCCGTCCAACCCGCCTCCAACGCTTGCCGCTGCGGGGAAAAAGAAGCCCGCTAAATTGCGTCGCCGTCGCTCTGGTTCGCTCGTGACGTCGACATCCAAGTCCCTTGACTCGCTTATCTCTGTGTGCTCAGACACGCTGAGCGGCCGTAGAACGCGGTCTGCAAGCGAAGGAGAAGTACTGGAAGCGAATGCGCATGCTCAGAGAAACTCGAGTCCTCTGTTCAACGAGGTCGAGAAGTTCACGAAAGACCAGCTGATTCGCATGGCCCAGAACTTGGAAGTCAGCATGCTGGCGGAATCTCCGACCTCCAACGGCGTGTTCACTGGCAAAGACGTGGTGGTGTGGATGACGCAGAATGAGATCGTATTTGATGAAGCTCACGCGTTGTGGCTCGGAAGCGAGCTCATCGACTCTGGAGCGATTGAACACACTCAAGTACCAGCAAGCCCTACTACTGCTGCTGCTGCTGCCAGTAGTTCGCCAGAATTCATGGCCAATGAGAACGTGTTGTATCGCCTCCGAAGCGATTCGACAACGATCAAGCCGAAGCATGCGAAGAATCCTGCTGACTTAGTAAAGATGAAAACCGAAGTGAAGTCTAAGAGCCCAAACTCTCAAGCTGGTTCTGGACAAGTCTCGTCGTCACAGACTTTTAGTCCGCGAGTCGAGCAAGGCACTCTTGCTGCTAGCTCAAGCTTCGGGAACGGTGGAGTTGGTCCGGATTTGTCGTTGCCTTCATCCCCAAGTACCTCCAGCGGACAACAGCGTCAGTCTTCAGCATACCAAGCGGACACATCCAACCTTTCTGGTGACGATCGGCCATCGACTTTGTCTCCATCGCACAACGGATCGTTTATGGGAAAGTTCAAGCCTGACGAAGCACTTGGCGCTCTTCATTCAGTTGAAGAAGCGATGCAGAAGCACGTCTTTTCGCGCGACGACATTGAGGATCTGGATAAAATCCGTGAGGATTTGACAACGCTGAAAGATCAGATGGAGATCATTCACGAGTTCGTCCTGGACAAGCGAAAACAGACTCACATTGCGAAGGAGAGCGCATTCGGAGAGAGCTTTGACGAGAAGAGAGAACGTCTCCGCCAGTCCTCCCGTCACTTGGAGCTGTGTCAGTCTGGTGGCTGGGATTGCGTTGCATTCATTGTCAAGTCGAATGACGATCTGCGTCAGGAGGTGCTTTGTCTGCAGCTCATTCGCCAGTTCCAGGACATTTTCCAGAGCGCAGATCTCCCACTTCGTTTGCTGCCGTATGGTATCATTGCGACATCAGCGTCGACCGGAATGATTGAATACATCAAGGACGCGACATCTCTTGACGGACTCAAGAAACGACGTGGATACACATCACTCGCGAACCATTTCTTGAAAACCTACGGCGGAGTTGACTCGCCCACGTACAAGGCGGCGATGACGAACTTTGTGCGGAGTATGGCTGCGTATTCGCTGGCGTGCTACTTCTTGCAGATCAAAGACCGTCACAATGGAAACATCATGATCGACAGCGACGGTCATGTCGTGCACATCGACTACGGTTTCATCCTGGGCATTGCGCCAGGAGGGCGATTCAGCCTTGAGACCGCGCCTTTCAAGTTGACCGCGGAGATGGTCGAGGCAATGGGCGGTACGCAGTCCGAGTACTTCAAGGCGTACGTGATCTTCCTCATCCAGGGTTTTCTGGCACTTCAGGTGAGTTTTCCCCCATCAAATTATCTGGACTTGTGTGCTTGTGTAATGAAACCAAGCTGACTGTTTCATCTCGTGTGCGCCTTTGTGAACAGCAACATGCCGATACTGTACTGATGATGATTGCAATCATGGCGCAAGAGTCTTCCTGTCCATGCTTCCTCTCGCAGAACCCGCGAGACATCTTGAGCTCGACGAAGCGACTGTTCCAGCTCAACCTGAACCAGAGTCAGGTAATCAAGCACGTGCTCCAGCTAGTGCGTCGTAGCCACAACAGCTACCGAACCCGCCAGTATGACGTTTTCCAGCGTATGACGAATGGGATCATGCCCTGAGCAACTTGCGCGCGAGTAAAATGGTGCGCAGTATCTTTCTTTGCCAGTTGTCGTTGCGGTTGCAGTTTTGATTACCGGTATAGAAACATGAAAAAATCGATTTTTAGTAGCACCATCGAGAACCAGCCAGCCGAGACGCAGCGCAGCAAAGCTCTTCGCAAGACGAGGTCATCTCTTGCCCACTCAATCACTCTACCTTAGCTGGCCTCTGCATCTGTGTTTGTTTTTCTCCTCAATTCGCGCTCACTCCTCTATCGCTTGACCTTAGCTGGTCGACCTCGCTTCTTTGGAACTTTGGCAAGTAAAGCAGCAGCTGCAGGTGATGATGATGATGCAAACGGGTTCTTGGACGACTTCTTCAGCTTTGCGACCGGGATGTTGCCCAGCGAGAATCGGTTCCTTGACAGCGACGAGAGCAACACGCTGTTGGAGTTGGATCCATTCGCTACAAAACGGTGTGGACAAGAGAGAGAGAGAGAGATTGTTAGTACCAGATTGCCATGCTTCAGCACGAACGAGCAAACCTGACTAATCGAAGAAGACGCAAAGCTGTTGCGTCCATCTGGCCGTTCGTTGGTTGAGCAGGAATGCAAGAAGAGGAGAGGCTTACATTTTTGCGAAAGGTCTGGGAAGAAATCCTGCGAGAGATCTGTTGTCGGCTCTTCCTGGGAGCTCTCAGGGATATTGTCGTCGTCAGCAGGCAAAACCAGTTTCGTGGCAGTCTTTTTCTTCGTGATGCGCGACTTCGTTACTGACGCTGGTGGCGTGGATGGAGTAGCAGGCGAAGAAGGAGTTGCAGTAACAGTAGGAGACTCCTTAACCGAGTCTATCAACGGAAGCAAGCACATGGGAGAGCGACATCATCAGTATGCATGCAAGCAACATCTGCGGATTACTCGCGGTAGGTCCAGTTTACAACATTCAAACAATACAAATCGCTCTGGTTCTAATACTTGCCCGTCAAGTCCGCGAGCAGGCTCTGCGAGTAGTCGAGTTCTTCGTCGTCCGAGGAATCGCTGTCGGAGGTTGCGTCGTTCTTGGCGACAACAGGCACGGGCTTTGCTGCTGGTTTCGCCTTTGGGGCCGTAGCAGCTTTCGCAGGGGCTTTCTTCACGACAGAAGCAGGCACAGAGTCTTCGAAATCCGAGTCGTCCGTGGATTCACTGACAGCAGGCACAGGTTTCGCAGCGGCAACTGGAGCGGGCTTGGCAGCCACAACAAGCGTCTTTGTTGGTATACCAGTGGTCTTCATCTTTTTCTCCGCCTCGATGCGCTCTCGTGCCGCAGCCAGCGTCTCCTTGAAGGTTCTACGAACTGGCTTGGCTTCCGCTGGGGTCTCGGTAACACCTGGAGCAACAGAAGAAGGGGTCGACTCTTCATCATCGTCGTTGTCATCTTCCTTGGCGACAGCGGCAGGCTTTGGGCGACGCACGAGTTTCTTTGGAGCAGGCACTTGATCATCGGTAGTCTCTTCATCATCGGAAGGTTCTGCAACTGATTCTTTCACCTTAGCAGCGGCCGCGGCAGCAGCAGCAGCTTCACGCTTCGCCTTGGCAGTGAGCTTCACGACAGGCTTCTCGGCCGCAACCGGCTCTTCAGCGCTCTTCGCAGCCTCGGCGGCGGCAGCAGCTTCTTTCTTAGCCTTGGCAGTGAGCTTCACAGGCTTCTCAGTCACTTCAGGCTTTGATTCTGCGCTCTTTAAAGCAGCAGCGGCGGCAGCGATAGCTTCCTTCTTAGCCTTGGTGGTGATCTTCACGGCAGGCTTTTCAGTCTCTTCGGCGATCTTCACGGCAGCAGCAGCTTCTCTTCTTTCCTTGGCGGACAGCTTTGCAGGCTTCACAACAGGCGTCTCAGTTTCTTTTGGAGTCTCCGCGGCAGCAGCGGCGGCAGCGGCAGCAGCAGCCTCTCTTCTTGCCTTCGCAGTGAGCTTTACAGGCTTCACAACATCTTCAGGCTTTGGCTCGGTGCTTTTCGTGGCAGCAGAAGCGGCAGCTTCCTTCTTTGCCTTTGGGGTGAGCTTCGTGGGAGGCTTTTCATCAGCGACCTTGGCGCGCTTTGCTGGAGGAGCCACCGACTCGGTGCTTTCAGCCGCAGCGTTCTTCTTGCTCTTGCGCGCAGGCTTCACGGTAGCAGCTGGTGCTTCCTCAGAGTTGGAGGAGGATTCGGTGCTTTCGGTCTCGTTCACTTCCTTCTTCTCGCTTTCCTTTGCGGTTTTCGTGACCTTTGCAGTAGCAACAGGAGCAGCAACCTTCTTCGCCTCAGCAGCTTTCATCGTGATCTTTGGAGACTTGATCGTCGTCTCGCTCTTCTTCGCAGGGGTCACCTTCGCGGCAGGAGTGACCTTGGCCTTCTTCGCCGGTGGTGGAGTGGAGACAGTCGCGGCATCGTCAGCAGGCGTGGCGCTAACATCAGCAGACTCGTCAGTCGACTTGCGAGCGCGGGAAATCTTTCGCTGAGAAGCCGCCTCCGAATCTTCTTCAGCAGAAGCGGCGGCTGGGGCGGCGACGGTCTCAACAGCCTTTGCTGGAGCCGCCTTGGCAGCTTTCTTTGGCTTCTCAGCAGCCACAACAGTCGGTGGGGTCTTCATAACTGGCGCAGCTGGGGTCGCATCCTTGGCAACCTTGGCCTTCTTCACAGACGGGATAGTGGCGGTGGCAGGAGCAGCTGGGGCGGCAGCCTCGGCATCTTTCGCTTTCTCCGGCTTTTGCTGCGCCACAGGCTTGTATTCGCTCTTCGCAGCTGGCTTCGTAGCAGGTGCTGCTGGAGTTGGCTCCGCGGTCTTGCCCTTGTTCTGCTGAGCGGTGGAAGCAGGCTGTTGCTGCTTCGCCGTCGTAGGCGTGTTTGGCTTGGACTGCGCCGGCGACTGGCCGTTGCTATTAGTGCCGTTCTGCTTGCTCTTGTTCTTCTTGCTCTGATTCTGCTGCGGCTGCTGCTGGTTCTGCTGCTGCTGCGGCTGTTTGTTGTTACCTTCCGTCACAATGTAGATCTGCTCCATGTTCTCAAACACATTGCCAACCTGCACGTTCTTGGCGAGCTCCACGAAGCAGTGGCGCTGCTTCTGGTTGTTATTGCTCGCGTCATGCGGCTGCTTGCGGCGATTCAGCACTTTGTCCATCGTGATGCACTTCTGGATACGCACATCTGCGTGCAACGACGCCTTCTTTGGGAACACGCGGCGGTATTCCTCCTTGATGAAGCTCTCGAGGTCGCCGATCGTGCGCAGCGCGGGCGTCTGCACCATCATCACCTGGTCGTCGTGCGGCAGCATCGCGAGCAGCACCATCTCGCCGCTAGCCGCCCCGTTCTCAACCGCCACGAGCTCCGTTGACATGCTGGAAGCCTGTTTATGTGTGGGTGGGTATGCGGAGTTGTCTCTATGGAACTGGGCGAATGCTGCGCAGTTGGCGGAATGGACGCGAGGGCAAACGGACGGACGGACGCTCGCTCACTCCAATTGATTGTTCGCGCGCTTTTGCTCAAAAGCTTTCGCTGTGATTTTTTGGATGGAGCGCTTGAGACCAATCAGTTTGCAAGGGGCGGTGGCGATGAGTGAATGGTATCAGCTTTCACAGGGGTAGCTCGATATTCACCGGATTATGGAGAACTGTTGTCACAAACCCTTTGTTTTCATAATCCGGTAAGGTATCAGGCCAGATTATGGCCGACGACCAATTTTTGGCCGATAATCGGCAGTAGCCAATCAGATCGCTCAAAATTGTCAACTCTAGCATCTGATTGGTCTGTTTAACGAATGGATCAGTTTATGGCCGCCCGCACGCGTCAAACGCAGGCAGGCCGCATACTGCAACTCGACGCGCGATGAAGAAGTGAAAGGTCTACAGTCAAGACGATCTCGCGAAGGCTGTCGGTGCTCGTGAACGTGGTGTGTCATGGGACACCATTCGCAAGTCGTTCTCCACCATTCCAGAGAGAACGATCCGCCGCCGCGCTACCCAACAGCGCTCTGGTGTGACGCCCCAAAGAACCGGACCGCCGCCGGTTCTTTCGCATAAAATTAAGGGCGACCTCCAGACGTGGATCATCGGGATGCAGCGAGAGGGTCTCCCTGTAGCGCGTGAGATGGTGCTCATCAAAGCGAACGAGGCGTACCCCGTGCTCTACAACCCCGCGCGCTCGGCTGGCCTCCTGGGCGACGGATGGATCAAGCGCTTCTTTGCCCACCACCCGCAACTCTCACTCAGGGTTCCCCAAGTGATTCCTCGCGCGCGCAACCAAGTCCGGCAAGAGAGCCTCGGTCATCTTCTCAATCAGCTGATTAAGCACGTGGTCGAGCGCAAACTCACCAACGACCGCAAGTTTAATATGGGCGCGACGGGATTTGGTAAAAAAAAACGAAGTCAAAGAAAGTCATCGCTGTGCGCGGGCCGAAAAACGTGTGGAC